>CM074719.1:351887043-352187043 GCA_037306005.1 Rhinophrynus dorsalis | reverse complement strand
TACTGTTAAGTCTTCAAACTGTAAAATATCAAAGTCACATATTCCATTCAGTGTGCGTCACCGCAGTTTAGCAGCACATTCTGTGTACTGTGCACAGTTGCAGAATAGGAAGAAATACTGTTAAGTCTTCAAACTGTAAAATATCAAAGTCACATATTCCATTCAGTGTGCGTCACCGCAGTTTAGCAGCAAATTCTGTTTACTGTGCACAGTTGCAGAATAGGAAGAAATACTGTTAAGTCTTCAAACTGTAAAATATCAAAGTCACATATTCCATTCAGTGTGCGTCACCGCAGTTTAGCAGCACATTCTGTGTACTGTGCACAGTTGCAGAATAGGAAGAAATACTGTTAAGTCTTCAAACTGTAAAATATCAAAGTCACATATTCCATTCAGTGTGCGTCACCGCAGTTTAGCAGCAAATTCTGTTTACTGTGCACAGTTGCAGAATAGGAAGAAATACTGTTAAGTCTTCAAACTGTAAAATATCAAAGTCACATATTCCATTCAGTGTGCGTCACCGCAGTTTAGCAGCAAATTCTGTTTACTGTGCACAGTTGCAGAATAGGAAGAAATACTGTTAAGTCTTCAAACTGTAAAATATCAAAGTCACATATTCCATTCAGTGTGCGTCACCGCAGTTTAGCAGCAAATTCTGTGTACTGTGCACAGTTGCAGAATAGGAAGAAATACTGTTAAGTCTTCAAACTGTAAAATATCAAAGTCACATATTCCATTCAGTGTGCGTCACCGCAGTTTAGCAGCAAATTCTGTGTACTGTGCACAGTTGCAGAATAGGAAGAAATACTGTTAAGTCTTCAAACTGTAAAATATCAAAGTCACATATTCCATTCAGTGTGCGTCACCGCAGTTTAGCAGCAAATTCTGTGTACTGTGCACAGTTGCAGAATAGGAAGAAATACTGTTAAGTCTTCAAACTGTAAAATATCAAAGTCACATATTCCATTCAGTGTGCGTCACCGCAGTTTAGCAGCACATTCTGTGTACTGTGCACAGTTGCAGAATAGGAAGAAATACTGTTAAGTCTTCAAACTGTAAAATATCAAAGTCACATATTCCATTCAGTGTGCGTCACCGCAGTTTAGCAGCACATTCTGTGTACTGTGCACAGTTGCAGAATAGGAAGAAATACTGTTAAGTCTTCAAACTGTAAAATATCAAAGTCACATATTCCATTCAGTGTGCGTCACCGCAGTTTAGCAGCAAATTCTGTGTACTGTGCACAGTTGCAGAATAGGAAGAAATACTTTTAAGTCTTCAAACTGTAAAATATCAAAGTCACATATTCCATTCAGTGTGCGTCACCGCAGTTTAGCAGCAAATTCTGTGTACTGTGCACAGTTTCAGAATAGGAAGAAATACTGTTAAGTCTTCAAACTGTAAAATATCAAAGTCACATATTCCATTCAGTGTGCGTCACCGCAGTTTAGCAGCACATTCTGTGTACTGTGCACAGTTGCAGAATAGGAAGAAATACTGTTAAGTCTTCAAACTGTAAAATATCAAAGTCACATATTCCATTCAGTGTGCGTCACCGCAGTTTAGCAGCAAATTCTGTTTACTGTGCACAGTTGCAGAATAGGAAGAAATACTGTTAAGTCTTCAAACTGTAAAATATCAAAGTCACATATTCCATTCAGTGTGCGTCACCGCAGTTTAGCAGCAAATTCTGTGTACTGTGCACAGTTGCAGAATAGGAAGAAATACTGTTAAGTCTTCAAACTGTAAAATATCAAAGTCACATATTCCATTCAGTGTGCGTCACCGCAGTTTAGCAGCACATTCTGTGTACTGTGCACAGTTGCAGAATAGGAAGAAATACTGTTAAGTCTTCAAACTGTAAAATATCAAAGTCACATATTCCATTCAGTGTGCGTCACCGCAGTTTAGCAGCACATTCTGTGTACTGTGCACAGTTGCAGAATAGGAAGAAATACTGTTAAGTCTTCAAACTGTAAAATATCAAAGTCACATATTCCATTCAGTGTGCGTCATCGCAGTTTAGCAGCACATTCTGTGTACTGTGCACAGTTGCAGAATAGGAAGAAATACTGTTAAGTCTTCAAACTGTAAAATATCAAAGTCACATATTCCATTCAGTGTGCGTCACCGCAGTTTAGCAGCAAATTCTGTTTACTGTGCACAGTTGCAGAATAGGAAGAAATACTGTTAAGTCTTCAAACTGTAAAATATCAAAGTCACATATTCCATTCAGTGTGCGTCACCGCAGTTTAGCAGCACATTCTGTGTACTGTGCACAGTTGCAGAATAGGAAGAAATACTGTTAAGTCTTCAAACTGTAAAATATCAAAGTCACATATTCCATTCAGTGTGCGTCACCGCAGTTTAGCAGCACATTCTGTGTACTGTGCACAGTTGCAGAATAGGAAGAAATACTGTTAAGTCTTCAAACTGTAAAATATCAAAGTCACATATTCCATTCAGTGTGCGTCACCGCAGTTTAGCAGCAAATTCTGTTTACTGTGCACAGTTGCAGAATAGGAAGAAATACTGTTAAGTCTTCAAACTGTAAAATATCAAAGTCACATATTCCATTCAGTGTGCGTCACCGCAGTTTAGCAGCACATTCTGTGTACTGTGCACAGTTGCAGAATAGGAAGAAATACTGTTAAGTCTTCAAACTGTAAAATATCAAAGTCACATATTCCATTCAGTGTGCGTCACCGCAGTTTAGCAGCAAATTCTGTTTACTGTGCACAGTTGCAGAATAGGAAGAAATACTGTTAAGTCTTCAAACTGTAAAATATCAAAGTCACATATTCCATTCAGTGTGCGTCACCGCAGTTTAGCAGCAAATTCTGTTTACTGTGCACAGTTGCAGAATAGGAAGAAATACTGTTAAGTCTTCAAACTGTAAAATATCAAAGTCACATATTCCATTCAGTGTGCGTCACCGCAGTTTAGCAGCAAATTCTGTGTACTGTGCACAGTTGCAGAATAGGAAGAAATACTGTTAAGTCTTCAAACTGTAAAATATCAAAGTCACATATTCCATTCAGTGTGCGTCACCGCAGTTTAGCAGCAAATTCTGTGTACTGTGCACAGTTGCAGAATAGGAAGAAATACTGTTAAGTCTTCAAACTGTAAAATATCAAAGTCACATATTCCATTCAGTGTGCGTCACCGCAGTTTAGCAGCAAATTCTGTGTACTGTGCACAGTTGCAGAATAGGAAGAAATACTGTTAAGTCTTCAAACTGTAAAATATCAAAGTCACATATTCCATTCAGTGTGCGTCACCGCAGTTTAGCAGCACATTCTGTGTACTGTGCACAGTTGCAGAATAGGAAGAAATACTGTTAAGTCTTCAAACTGTAAAATATCAAAGTCACATATTCCATTCAGTGTGCGTCACCGCAGTTTAGCAGCACATTCTGTGTACTGTGCACAGTTGCAGAATAGGAAGAAATACTGTTAAGTCTTCAAACTGTAAAATATCAAAGTCACATATTCCATTCAGTGTGCGTCACCGCAGTTTAGCAGCAAATTCTGTGTACTGTGCACAGTTGCAGAATAGGAAGAAATACTTTTAAGTCTTCAAACTGTAAAATATCAAAGTCACATATTCCATTCAGTGTGCGTCACCGCAGTTTAGCAGCACATTCTGTGTAATGTGCACAGTTGCAGAATAGGAAGAAATACTGTTAAGTCTTCAAACTGTAAAATATCAAAGTCACATATTCCATTCAGTGTGCGTCACCGCAGTTTAGCAGCACATTCTGTGTACTGTGCACAGTTGCAGAATAGGAAGAAATACTGTTAAGTCTTCAAACTGTAAAATATCAAAGTCACATATTCCATTCAGTGTGCGTCACCGCAGTTTAGCAGCACATTCTGTGTACTGTGCACAGTTGCAGAATAGGAAGAAATACTGTTAAGTCTTCAAACTGTAAAATATCAAAGTCACATATTCCATTCAGTGTGCGTCACCGCAGTTTAGCAGCAAATTCTGTTTACTGTGCACAGTTTCAGAATAGGAAGAAATACTGTTAAGTCTTCAAACTGTAAAATATCAAAGTCACATATTCCATTCAGTGTGCGTCACCGCAGTTTAGCAGCACATTCTGTGTACTGTGCACAGTTTAAGAATAGGAAGAAATACTGTTAAGTCTTCAAACTGTAAAATATCAAAGTCACATATTCCATTCAGTGTGCGTCACCGCAGTTTAGCAGCAAATTCTGTTTACTGTGCACAGTTGCAGAATAGGAAGAAATACTGTTAAGTCTTCAAACTGTAAAATATCAAAGTCACATATTCCATTCAGTGTGCGTCACCGCAGTTTAGCAGCAAATTCTGTTTACTGTGCACAGTTGCAGAATAGGAAGAAATACTGTTACGTCTTCAAACTGTAAAATATCAAAGTCACATATTCCATTCAGTGTGCGTCACCGCAGTTTAGCAGCAAATTCTGTTTACTGTGCACAGTTGCAGAATAGGAAGAAATACTGTTACGTCTTCAAACTGTAAAATATCAAAGTCACATATTCCATTCAGTGTGCGTCACCGCAGTTTAGCAGCACATTCTGTGTACTGTGCACAGTTGCAGAATAGGAATAAATACTGTTACGTCTTCAAACTGTAAAATATCAAAGTCACATATTCCATTCAGTGTGCGTCACCGCAGTTTAGCAGCAAATTCTGTGTACTGTGCACAGTTGCAGAATAGGAAGAAATACTGTTACGTCTTCAAACTGTAAAATATCAAAGTCAAATATTCCATTCAGTGTGCGTCACCGCAGTTTAGCAGCAAATTCTGTGTACTGTGCACAGTTGCAGAATAGGAAGAAATACTGTTACGTCTTCAAACTGTAAAATATCAAAGTCACATATTCCATTCAGTGTGCGTCACCGCAGTTTAGCAGCAAATTCTGTGTACTGTGCACAGTTGCAGAATAGGAAGAAATACTGTTAAGTCTTCAAACTGTAAAATATCAAAGTCACATATTCCATTCAGTGTGCGTCACCGCAGTTTAGCAGCACATTCTGTGTACTGTGCACAGTTGCAGAATAGGAAGAAATACTGTTAAGTCTTCAAACTGTAAAATATCAAAGTCACATATTCCATTCATTGTGCGTCACCGCAGTTTAGCAGCACATTCTGTGTACTGTGCACAGTTGCAGAATAGGAAGAAATACTGTTAAGTCTTCAAACTGTAAAATATCAAAGTCACATATTCCATTCAGTGTGCGTCACCGCAGTTTAGCAGCAAATTCTGTGTACTGTGCACAGTTGCAGAATAGGAAGAAATACTGTTAAGTCTTCAAACTGTAAAATATCAAAGTCACATATTCCATTCAGTGTGCGTCACCGCAGTTTAGCAGCACATTCTGTGTACTGTGCACAGTTGCAGAATAGGAAGAAATACTGTTAAGTCTTCAAACTGTAAAATATCAAAGTCACATATTCCATTCAGTGTGCGTCACCGCAGTTTAGCAGCACATTCTGTGTACTGTGCACAGTTGCAAAATAGGAAGAAATACTGTTAAGTCTTCAAACTGTAAAATATCAAAGTCACATATTCCATTCAGTGTGCGTCACCGCAGTTTAGCAGCACATTCTGTGTACTGTGCACAGTTGCAGAATAGGAAGAAATACTGTTAAGTCTTCAAACTGTAAAATATCAAAGTCACATATTCCATTCAGTGTGCGTCACCGCAGTTTAGCAGCAAATTCTGTTTACTGTGCACAGTTTCAGAATAGGAAGAAATACTGTTAAGTCTTCAAACTGTAAAATATCAAAGTCACATATTCCATTCAGTGTGCGTCACCGCAGTTTAGCAGCACATTCTGTGTACTGTGCACAGTTTCAGAATAGGAAGAAATACTGTTAAGTCTTCAAACTGTAAAATATCAAAGTCACATATTCCATTCAGTGTGCGTCACCGCAGTTTAGCAGCAAATTCTGTTTACTGTGCACAGTTGCAGAATAGGAAGAAATACTGTTAAGTCTTCAAACTGTAAAATATCAAAGTCACATATTCCATTCAGTGTGCGTCACCGCAGTTTAGCAGCAAATTCTGTTTACTGTGCACAGTTGCAGAATAGGAAGAAATACTGTTACGTCTTCAAACTGTAAAATATCAAAGTCACATATTCCATTCAGTGTGCGTCACCGCAGTTTAGCAGCACATTCTGTGTACTGTGCACAGTTGCAGAATAGGAAGAAATACTGTTACGTCTTCAAACTGTAAAATATCAAAGTCACATATTCCATTCAGTGTGCGTCACCGCAGTTTAGCAGCAAATTCTGTGTACTGTGCACAGTTGCAGAATAGGAAGAAATACTGTTACGTCTTCAAACTGTAAAATATCAAAGTCACATATTCCATTCAGTGTGCGTCACCGCAGTTTAGCAGCACATTCTGTGTACTGTGCACAGTTGCAGAATAGGAAGAAATACTGTTAAGTCTTCAAACTGTAAAATATCAAAGTCACATATTCCATTCAGTGTGCGTCACCGCAGTTTAGCAGCACATTCTGTGTACTGTGCACAGTTGCAGAATAGGAAGAAATACTGTTAAGTCTTCAAACTGTAAAATATCAAAGTCACATATTCCATTCAGTGTGCGTCACCGCAGTTTAGCAGCACATTCTGTGTACTGTGCACAGTTGCAGAATAGGAAGAAATACTGTTAAGTCTTCAAACTGTAAAATATCAAAGTCACATATTCCATTCAGTGTGCGTCACCGCAGTTTAGCAGCAAATTCTGTTTACTGTGCACAGTTGCAGAATAGGAAGAAATACTGTTAAGTCTTCAAACTGTAAAATATCAAAGTCACATATTCCATTCAGTGTGCGTCACCGCAGTTTAGCAGCACATTCTGTGTACTGTGCACAGTTGCAGAATAGGAAGAAATACTGTTAAGTCTTCAAACTGTAAAATATCAAAGTCACATATTCCATTCAGTGTGCGTCACCGCAGTTTAGCAGCACATTCTGTGTACTGTGCACAGTTGCGGAATAGGAAGAAATACTGTTAAGTCTTCAAACTGTAAAATATCAAAGTCACATATTCCATTCAGTGTGCGTCACCGCAGTTTAGCAGCAAATTCTGTTTACTGTGCACAGTTGCGGAATAGGAAGAAATACTGTTAAGTCTTCAAACTGTAAAATATCAAAGTCACATATTCCATTCAGTGTGCGTCACCGCAGTTTAGCAGCACATTCTGTGTACTGTGCACAGTTGCGGAATAGGAAGAAATATTGTTAAGTCTTCAAACTGTAAAATATCAAAGTCACATATTCCATTCAGTGTGCGTCACCGCAGTTTAGCAGCACATTCTGTGTACTGTGCACAGTTGCAGAATAGGAAGAAATACTGTTAAGTCTTCAAACTGTAAAATATCAAAGTCACATATTCCATTCAGTGTGCGTCACCGCAGTTTAGCAGCAAATTCTGTTTACTGTGCACAGTTGCAGAATAGGAAGAAATACTGTTAAGTCTTCAAACTGTAAAATATCAAAGTCACATATTCCATTCAGTGTGCGTCACCGCAGTTTAGCAGCAAATTCTGTTTACTGTGCACAGTTGCAGAATAGGAAGAAATACTGTTAAGTCTTCAAACTGTAAAATATCAAAGTCACATATTCCATTCAGTGTGCGTCACCGCAGTTTAGCAGCAAATTCTGTTTACTGTGCACAGTTGCAGAATAGGAAGAAATACTGTTAAGTCTTCAAACTGTAAAATGTCAAAGTCACATATTCCATTCAGTGTGCGTCACCGCAGTTTAGCAGCACATTCTGTTTACTGTGCACAGTTGCAGAATAGGAAGAAATACTGTTAAGTCTTCAAACTGTAAAATATCAAAGTCACATATTCCATTCAGTGTGCGTCACTGCAGTTTAGCAGCAAATTCTGTTTACTGTGCACAGTTGCAGAATAGAAAGAAATACTGTTAAGTCTTCAAACTGTAAAATATCAAAGTCACATATTCCATTCAGTGTGCGTCACCGCAGTTTAGCAGCAAATTCTGTGTACTGTGCACAGTTGCAGAATAGGAAGAAATACTGTTAAGTCTTCAAACTGTAAAATATCAAAGTCACATATTCCATTCAGTGTGCGTCACCGCAGTTTAGCAGCACATTCTGTGTACTGTGCACAGTTGCAGAATAGGAAGAAATACTGTTAAGTCTTCAAACTGTAAAATATCAAAGTCACATATTCCATTCAGTGTGCGTCACCGCAGTTTAGCAGCAAATTCTGTGTACTGTGCACAGTTGCAGAATAGGAAGAAATACTGTTAAGTCTTCAAACTGTAAAATATCAAAGTCACATATTCCATTCAGTGTGCGTCACCGCAGTTTAGCAGCACATTCTGTGTACTGTGCACAGTTGCAGAATAGGAAGAAATACTGTTAAGTCTTCAAACTGTAAAATATCAAAGTCACATATTCCATTCAGTGTGCGTCACCGCAGTTTAGCAGCAAATTCTGTTTACTGTGCACAGTTGCAGAATAGGAAGAAATACTGTTAAGTCTTCAAACTGTAAAATATCAAAGTCACATATTCCATTCAGTGTGCGTCACCGCAGTTTAGCAGCAAATTCTGTTTACAGTGCACAGTTGCAGAATAGGAAGAAATACTGTTAAGTCTTCAAACTGTAAAATATCAAAGTCACATATTCCATTCAGTGTGCGTCACCGCAGTTTAGCAGCAAATTCTGTTTACTGTGCACAGTTGCAGAATAGGAAGAAATACTGTTAAGTCTTCAAACTGTAAAATATCAAAGTCACATATTCCATTCAGTGTGCGTCACCGCAGTTTAGCAGCACATTCTGTGTACTGTGCACAGTTGCAGATTTGCAGCACATATTCCGTGTAATATGAAGAAGGCGGGTAAAAAGGGACGGGGAAGTGGACGTGATCCTGATAGTTCAGGGCGCGGGTCAGGACGCGTAGAAACTGTGGCTGGTGCCAGAGCACAAGAAAGAAAGACATCCACCATACCTAGCTTCATGTCTCATTTTACAGGGCGTCGCAGGACATCACTCTCGAGGTCCGACTACTGCGAACAGGTGGTCGGTTGGATGTCAGCTGATACTGCTTCCAGTCGGTTAAGCACCACCCTGTCTTCCACCAAGTCCACTCTCAGTAGCCAAGAGTCTGGTCAACATAATCCTCACTCTGATCATCCTTCCTCCCACCATAGACGGTCTGGTCAAAGAAGTGATCCCACACTGGGATATAGTGAGGAGCTCGTCTCATCACCAATCCTTCATTTGACCCTCTCTCCAAGCATGCTTGCAGAGGAACATGACATCTTGTGCCCTGATTCACAACCTCTAGAGGGTACCCAATCACAAGAAGATGACAGATGTGAACGGCATTTAAGGTCAAAGGAAGTGGTGGATGATGATGATGATGAGACACAGTTGCCATTAAATCAACCACTATTACTGTCTCAAGACCTTGTTGAGGAGGATGATATACAGTTGTCAATGACTGAGTATGTGGTGGGATCAAGACATGAGGAGGATGATCAGAGTGAGGAAGTGGAGGAGGACTTGGTGGACGATGAGGTGACTGACCCCACCTGGGAAGGTGTAGAGCCGAGCGATGACAGCAGTCCTGAGGGTGAGCCATCTGCAGCACCGCAACAGGCTGGAAGAGGCAGTGGTGTGGCTACAGAAAGAAGGCGGACCGCACCAAACCGGCCCGCAAATGTTCCACGGAGCACCCCCTTGCGTAAATCTACCTTGCCAAGGGGTAGGTGTTCCGCGGTATGGCGTTTTTTTAAGGAAAGTGCGGACGACAAAAGAATTGTAGTTTGCAACCTGTGCCACACCAGAATGAGCCGAGGCATGAACACTAGAAACCTCACCACCACCAGCATGATCCGACACATGGCATCCAAGCACCGTAATAAGTGGGAGGAATGCCTGGATCGCCCATCTGTGTCTGCAGGCCACACCACTGCCTCCTCTTCCCCTGTTTTCGGTGCCGGCCAATCGCCTGTCGAAGGCGAAGGCCCGCATACCTCCCGCCCTGCACCTGTACCATCTGAAGCACCATCAGCGACCACATCCACTTCCCTGTCCCAGCGCAGCGTCCAAATGTCGTTACCCCAGGCATTTGAGCGCAAGCGAAAATACCCAGCCACCCACCCACAGGCCATAGCACTAACCTCACACCTTTCCAAATTACTGGCCATCGAAATGCTGCCATTTAGGCTTGTGGAGACTGAGTCCTTCCGCAGCCTGATGGCAGCAGCTGTCCCTCGGTACGCGGTCCCCAGCCGCCACTACTTTTCCCGGTGTGCCATCCCCGCATTACACCACCATGTGTCCCGTAACATCACCCGTGCCCTGACCAACGCAGTTACTGGGAAGGTCCACTTAACGACTGACACATGGACATGTGCTTGTGGCCAGGGACGCTACATTTCCCTGACGGCACACTGGGTGAATGTCGTGGAGGCTGGGAGCGACTCGGACCCTGGGATGGCACGGGTGCTACCCACACCGAGGATTGCGGGCCCTACCTCCATCAGGGTTTCCGCCAGCACCTACGTTATTGGCTCCTCCTCCTCCGTTTCCACCTCCGAATTCTCTGCACGCAGCGCCACTCACCCATCAGCCAGTAGCTGGAAGCAGTGTAGCACTGCAGTGGGGAAGCGTCAAC
Source organism: Rhinophrynus dorsalis (assembly GCA_037306005.1). Taxonomy (NCBI): domain Eukaryota; kingdom Metazoa; phylum Chordata; class Amphibia; order Anura; family Rhinophrynidae; genus Rhinophrynus; species Rhinophrynus dorsalis. The sequence goes on along the minus strand of CM074719.1, from coordinate 352,176,377 downwards.
AGGCCGTGCTGAAGCTGATCTGCCTTGGGGACAAACAGCACACGGCCTCAGAGCTGTTGCAGGGGATTAGTCACCAGACCGAGCAGTGGCTCTCGCCACTCAACCTGCAACCAGGCATGGTTGTGTGTGATAATGGGCGTAACTTGGTGGCGGCTTTGGAGCTCGGCAAGCTCACACACGTACCATGCCTCGCGCATGTATTTAATTTAGTGGTTCAGCGATTTCTAAAAACCTACCCCAATGTGCATGATCTCTTGACCAAGGTGCGCCGCGTGTGTGCACATTTCCGTAAGTCATCTACAGCTTCAGCCGGCCTGTTGAAGCTGCAGCAGCGCTTACAATTGCCAGCTCACCGGCTGCTGTGTGACGTGAGCACGCGCTGGAACTCCACCTTCCACATGTTGGCCCGGCTTTGTGAGCAGCAGAGGGCAGTAGTGGAGTACCAGCTGTTACACGGTCGTCGCCTCTCCGTTCAACTTCCTGTAATCAGAAGTGAGGAGTGGGAATGGATGTCAGACCTCTGTGAGGTTTTACGCAATTTTGAGGAATCGACACAGATGGTGAGCGGCGATAACGCTATTATCAGTGTAACCATCCCACTTCTGTGTCTACTGAAACGCTCGCTGCTCACAATTAAAACTGACGCTTTGCATGTGGAAGAGGTTGAAATGCGGGAGGAAGAGCTTACACAAGGTGATAGCCAGAGCACCCTCACTTCGTCTTCTCAGCGACAATTGGAGGAGGCGGAGGAGGAGGAGGAGGAGGAGGAAGACACGGTTGCCTCCGCTACAGAGGGTAGCCATGGAACTTTAGTTCCATCTCTTCAGCGTGGGTGGGCAGAAGAGGAGGAAGAGGATGAGGAGATTGAGAGTCATCCTCCTGGTGAGGACAGCGAAATCTTGCCTGTTGGTACTCTGGCACACATGGCTGACTTTATGTTAGGCTGCCTTTCCCGTGACCCACGCGTTATACGCATTTTAGACAACACGGATTACTGGGTGTTCACCCTTCTGGACCCCCGCTACAAAGAGAATTTCTCATCTCTCATTCCTCCGGTGGAGAGGACAAGCAAAATGGTGCAATACCAGAAGGTTCTTGTTGAAAAATTGCTCCAAAATTTTCCATCTGACAACGCTGGCGGCAGAGTACGTGCTACCTTGGCCAACAGAGAAGGGGAGAAAAGGGGAGCACACAGCAGTTCCGACAAAGGCAGGGCCACACTCTCCAAGGCGTGGGACACCTTCATGACACCCCGCCAGCACCCTCACCCTGATGCGCAGCCTAGTGTCACAAGGAGGGAAAAGTTTTGGAAGATGGTGAAGGAGTACGTAGCAGACCGTGTCAGCGTCCTCAATGATCCCTCTGTGCCTTACAACTACTGGGTGTCCAAGCTGGACACGTGGTATGAACTGGCACTCTACGCCTTGGAGGTGCTGGCCTGCCCTGCCGCCAGCGTTCTGTCTGAGCGGGTATTTAGTGCTGCTGGTGGCATCATAACAGATAAGCGTATCCGCCTTTCCACCGACAATGCTGATAGGTTGACACTTATAAAAATGAACAAGGCCTGGATTTTCCCTGACTTCTCCACTCCACTGGAGGAAAGCCCTGGGGGAACATAAACTCACTTTATATATGTTATTTACAATGATGGGAATACTCTGTATTCCCATTCACCCCTTCCACCCAAAAAACGGGTATATGGTAGACTCTTAATCTTCTCATCCTCCTCCTCCTCTTCCATATGCCCTGTGATATAATTTTTATATAGGACCAGCTCACCAGCGGGCCCTGTGATATAATTTTTATATAGGGCCAGCTCACCAGTGGGCCCTGTTTGACAATTTTTGTATAGGTCAGCTCACCAGCGGGCCTTCTCATATAATGTTTTATTGGGTCAGCTCTCTAGCGGGCCCTCTCATATAATGTTTTATAGCGTCAGCTCACTAGCGGGCCTTCGCATATAATGTTTAGGATGGTCAGCTCCGCAGCAGACCCTCACCCATAATGTTTTAGATGGTCGGCTCAGCGCACGTTTCCCTCTTAATCATGGCCCCAGTTCAGAAAAATCGAGGAAATTTTTGGGAGAATTTGCCTCTGCGCACGTTTCCCTCTTAATCATGGCCTCAGTTCAGAAAAATCGAGGAAATTTTTGGGAGAATTTGCCTCTGCGCACGTTTCCCTCTTAATCATGGCCCCAGTTCAGAAAAATCGATGAAATTTTTTGCAGAATTTGCAGATGATATACAAGTAAATATACAGCAAATACTGTTTGGTAACAATTTTTCGCCTAAAGTCGTTTTTATCTGCCTTTTTGTGTGTTTTACGGTCAGTCTGTAAAAATGGTGTACTACGGGCGAAAGATCGTTCCCAGCAGCGATGTTGGAGTCCAAGATGCATCCAGACATCCTCCCTATGCTGTCCCTGAACCATTTCTGTGGTGTTTCCATCATTTTCTTCCCTTTTCCTATGGACCAGGCACCCTCCCCTCATCAGAGCAGGGGGTGCCTGGTGTAATGCTCGAGTCCTCCCATTGACTTCAATGGGGCTCGGGTGCTCGGCCGAGCACTCGAGCCTCCGGGGGTGCTCGGTCAGAGCACCCGAACACCCGAGCATTGGGGTGCTCGCTCATCACTAATATATACATTAAATAACCGGCACTTAGGCTGAATTAAGTGTATTTTTTAAAAGGTGTCCTTTAAGAGAGGTAGAATGTTGGAGTAATTAATTTACATCACAGAAGTGTTTTTAAAAATACATGTTGGTGATTAGGGGGTTATTTCAGTTGTGATAATGTTACACGTCACAGGAAATACACAGGAATCCATCTTCAGTTTGAAATAGTATAAAAGTGTTGTTTGTTAAATGTCATATTGTCTTGATAGTGGCCTAAGTTAGGGCCAAAACGTTGACCTGGCTGAATAAATATGTTATATTTTGTGGAAATCCAAGAGTGCTGTTCTAGTTTGTCCTTTGCGTATACTACCATAATAGAAATCAGGCACCGGGTATTCATTTGGAAATTTAAAGGGAGTGTGTTCCAAGACCCACACCGTGTATATATATATATATATATATATATATATATATATATATATATATATATATATATAATACCTTGTGTCCCCATCCAACATAACATATCCAGTAATGTGGAGTAGACTTTTGCTTTGTTTCACAACAAATTCAAAATGTAATGAAAATTGTCTGTTTCATGATATTTGAATTTCTTTTTAAGGTATTTATTTATGTCATTTTATTGAAAGAAATCAACATTACAGAGAATATTTCACAAATAGAAAATAATAGTCCTCAAAGTTTATAGCTGATATGCATGACCCTACATAAGTAGAAATCCAGTATAGCTCGTAAAAGCTTCATGACAAAGATAACAGCCAAACACATCAATGGAGATAAGTTTTCCCTACAGGTGAGGAATGTGGAGGAGAGACTTATGCCTGGAGGGATCCAATGCAGAACACCTGTCAAAAGAGGCATATTCAACTGCCTTCTGCTTTCACAACAATAAGGAAAGGGGGTCATGGGATTGCCAGAGTTTGGGGATAAGGGATGTCTGTGGTCATTCTTTACGGTCGGGGAGGAAGGTGGGTTATGGGAAAAAAGGAAGAGGAGTGGGTCAAAATGACCATGAGTTCTGACTGTATTTGTTTCCAGTAGCAAGTCATAAGGGATCACTTCCACCAGATATTTATCATAGTACTAGGGGTGGCATGACACCTCCAACATAGAAGACAGACTGCTAAGAGTCCAGTTTCATCTAGTAAACAATGCAAGTCCAATGACAAGCCCAGCTTGGCCTCCCATTCCTTTGCAAATAGGGGTTTCACGGTGGACAAGGACAGGGAGAGCCATTTATAAACCTAGGTACGTGAGGGGATAGTATCACCATTAAAGAGGGGTTCCATGGAGGTCATGTCCCTGGAAGCATATCCTTTAGCCAAATGGTGCTGGATGAAATGTTTAACTTGTTTCCTGAAGTTAGCCAGGTCATAAAAAATAGGGTGAGAGCTGGGGGATTGGCCTGACTGTGCTCGATGGTGGACATGTTTAAGCTACTCTCCTATACCACACAGATTTTTTTATGTTTTTATGACATGAATTGGTGCCCACAACTGATTCTCCCAGACACAGCATACATAATACCACCTCATAAAAGGCAGAAAGAAGAAATCGGTAGACTCATCAACCCAAGGCCTAACTTACTATCTACTATTTTGCCTGCATCACTGACATCTGTTAAGGAAACTGACTTTCGTCTTCTCATGAAAGAGGTATAACTTACCCTGAGATTTGAACTCTCTTCAATCAAGACTGACATTTCCAGAGTATAACACTGCTGGAAGAGGAGAAAATAGTGGCGGACGAACATGCCACATCCCTTGAGCAGGCCCTGGTTGAGCATAAAGAGATACTTAACCTTAAAGAAAACCAGAAAGGGACCCATAAGAGGCACAGGGAATTGATTATTGCTTGCTTTTTCACTGAGCCAAAGGACTTTTTGTAGTCAATGAAGGCTATGCATAATGGAAGTTTGTATTCATAATGCTTCTATATAGCTTGTTGCACTGTCTGGATATGGTCCATTGTTGGGGTTAAGTTGTGCCACATTAAGTATTGTGCCCTTTCTGCTTGAAAGAACTTTTGTGAAAACCTTGCAAATGCCTGGCAACAGGCTTATTGGTTGGTAGATTTTTACATCTACTTTATCCACATACCTTCAGTTGTAACATTTGCTGTTAGTAATGTTACATAAAAAAGAAAGGGGAGCAGTGCATGGACAAGCTCTGTAAGTGTAGTACAGTAAGTGTAGTAGTGCAGTAGTCAACTTTAATAAAACTCACAGATAGATGCAATGATAAATCTACAATATGCAAAATGCAGATTGACCCTAGTAAGCACAATTAACACTATGTAACAAAGTGGCATTAGCTATGTGTGTACCCAAGTTAGAGCTAAAAGGGCAACCAGTAATCACAAAAAAAAGCCCATATGAGTAATATAAAGTACTATTAGGTCAAGCAGAAAATGTACATTATAGCAAAACAATAATATATGATTTAACAACATTTGGCCATGTTGTTAAATCATATATGTCCCTGTTACTCCTGAGTTTTATAAATACGAAAAAGCAATAATATAGAGGAACCCTTACATTGAACTAAACCATCAATAATTCCATCAGAGATGAGTAAGGACCAACAATAAAGGTCACAGAAGCTTCAGTCATACCAAGCGTGTCAGGATACCATCTTAGTCTCTACACGTATGGCCTGTATTTTGTCAGTTCACATACCTTTGTCTTGAGGTGCTGAGAGTGTAACATGCATGTCCCTGCTAAATATCCTGTGCAACCTGTAAGGTGGTGAGGAGTGATTGTGGTCTGAAATCTGACTTAAAATGTTCTCTCTCCTGAGTGGCACCCAAAACATAGTGAATGTGCACAGTACAAATGTTTTAACACAAATATACTGCACCATATACTTGTCATGGAGGCCTATATCCTGCAGTGGACTGAGAGTAGTTGAAGGTTTATCTTTGTACAGTAGACTATAGAATATATATTATACAATAGCCAAAAAAGATCATGGATGGGCTGGGAATTGAGATCCGAGCATTAGTATTAGTGAGATGTAGGAATCTTGCTGAGTGAATTCCTGGGGGTTCATTTATTGCCCTGTATATGGCATATATATAGTGGAGCCCAGAAGCACTATACAATAAAGATGTCAGGAGTCCAGAATAAATCACATGTACTCATAAGGTACTGAAATTATCACTGTATAATGGAGATATGGGGATCGTATGTGCACCATCTACATTGATTATGGGAGAGCATAGAATTATGATCCAATCAGAGCAGCAGGGGTGACAAAGATAAAAGAGTATTCAAGATGGGGGGGTGCAAGTTCATAATGGAGAGCAGTAGGAATAAACGGAAGGGAGGTTGAATTACATGAAAGATCATCCATGGTCAAATGGAGAAAGGCGGGAACAATAATGACTGCATGAAGTCTGGGTGCAGGAGATATGTTAGGGATCTGATCTGGACAAAAAAGAACTGAGGTCTACTTAAAGAATAAGATATTAGAAAATCTTAGCAGTAATGTCCTTCGTAAAGGGCAAAATGGTTTCTTAGAACTCATGAATGTCAAAACAACAGAAATGGGAGAAATGGTAGAGGGAGGGAAAATAACTTGCATATTTTTCCAGGAGAAAGTGTCCTAAAGCAGGCCAGTCTAAACACTGGAGGTTCAAATGTTCGCCCAGATGGCTACGGTCAACTATGAGGATGCTTTGTAAGATAATTATCCTGTAAGCATCACTACTTCCCATTACAAATCAACATATTTTTTTCTACATTATTATTTTGTATATTATGGACAGTCTCTGCTTGATCTAATAGTGTTTGTATCCAGTTCATATGTTCTGTGATTAGGATTGTCCTACTAGGGGACAAATGGACTTCAGTACACTGTATATACATTATTTAGATAGAAACCCTAATCTGGGTGCACAAATAGTGAATACCTCTTTGTGAGAAGTATGTTATTCATGCTTAAAGGGATAATAATGTTTCATAATAAAAGCAGCTCTAATTAATCATCATTGTATTTGGACTTTGGAGAGTGTTATCTCAATTCTGTCAGAGTTGTAGGTCAAGAGTAATTCAATGACAACTTATTTCCCTCCCGCCCCTTTAACTGATATATCACTGCTCAGCCAGAGCAGAAGGGAGGTGCCCAGGTAGATTGCAGAGAAGGACAATCTTCAATTTAGATACGGGAAAAACCTGAAAAACTTGTCAAGGGGGGCAGGGCTTTCATTGTTCTCATAGGAAGAAGATTGTCCCCTGCTGTTATATGTCTGGTCTTACAACCAGATTCCACATCTGAGAAGAGATGGCTTACACTAGGTAAAAGGGGTGGAAGGGGAAACTTTGCTTGTGAATATCTCTCAAACCATAAAGGTTTGAGAGATAAGACTTATATTGTTCTTCATGTTTTTTTAATGCCTACAAAATAAAATAAAGATAAAACGAAGTATTACTATCCCTTTAATAGGGCCAGTCTGCATTATTCATTTTATTAAAGTTGACCACTCATACTACAATTAGATAGTTTGTTCTTCCATTGTTCCGCTTCTCAATTTTTCACGCACTTCATGGCCCCAATGGAATCTATAACATAATTGGCTTTAAGTGAGCCGGCTACTCAAGATTTTTATAGTTTTCAGAGAATTAAAAGAGCTGCCTATACACTTTTTAGAAATTCATCTTTATGTTTTGGTGCCATTGTATGACAAATTTTATAGTAGTTTTATGCACAGTATGTTAATTAGTTCCACTCTGTTCACTCACTGTGATAGGCTCCCTAGTGTGTTGATAGTCCCTAGATTCATTCATAACACAGTGTATAGTAATAATGACCCACTATATAGACTGATTATCATAAATTGCCACTCCACCAACAAATAAAGGTTACTTTATCAAGAATGATTGAAGAAATAAACAAGTGGCTAGCACAACAAATAAGAAGTTTTAAATCTCTTTAAAATTATTTAATACTATCTTAGAGAGACAGGTCCACTTTAAGCTATACAGAGGTAAAGGAGGCTACCTAGTTTATTTATTTGCTATTTTGCAATTTGGAAAGGAAGAACTTAACTGCTCAAATCCATGGTGGCTTTATTATAATCTGTTACCTTATGAATGACTAGGATTTTAATGAGTTGAATGTTCGACTTATAAGAATCTGGTGGTTTTGAAATAGCTGTCTGCAAAAGCATCTCTTTTTGACAGATGGCTGGGGATCCACTTGCCTGGGATTTTTTTTTTCTTTTAATAGAAACACAACAATTTGTGTGAAAACTACTGAGACCTTTGTAGCTTGTTTATTAAAACAGAAGGGGATTTAGCTTCACTGCAGGAAAGTTAGAGTGGTTTCTGATGCATTACATAGACTTTATTCCATATTTTTTCAAAGCAAAATACTTTTATACCAGCTTTACATTTTGTGTTGTAGATATTACAGAGTCAGGAATCAGGAATGATTTGGTATATTTACAGTCTAACTTTTAACACTGCATTAACTTATTATGAACCATAAATGTCAGACTTATTTGTCTTAGCCCTTTGATATCACTGGAACACAATTGGGTATTTCACAAAAAATACACAATTTTCTGCTTTTCCCACCGGAAATTCCATTGAAACTTTTGCCATTGAATTATTGTCCTATAATTTTTCAGGCAGAAATTTCACTGCAATTTACAATTTTTCATCACCCTATACTATTGATTTTTCAAGGTGGGTATTTCCCACCTCATAAAAAACTTCCCTTAATTTCCTGCCGGACTACACTACAAAAGCCAATAATTTCCTGCACTTCAGTGTAGGTTTTGTTAGTAGAGAGGTGTAAACGTGTTTTCATGAGAGGAAAGAGCTCAAAAAAGAAAGTTTGGGATTTTTGTAGTGTGTGTGAGTTAGGGCTAGGTTAGTGACAATCATGGAAGTGAGATTTAGTGCTAGGGCAGTGAGGGACATTCAGATTGTGCAAAATAGTGCAAGGGCAATGAGGGGCATTAAAATATAGTTAGGGTTACAGTAGTAAGGGTCATTCAAGTTGAGTTAGTGTTACGGTAGTTAGCGTCTGTGAAGTGTGTAGCGTAAGGGACATTTTACTCATTTTGTATCTTTAATATATTTTATAATAATAATTTTTTTCTAATACTTATTCTCCTTTATAATATTTTTTACATAATATGAGGTATACTCAGTCATATCTACCAGAAAACAAAACCAGGAGAGGAGCCGAAGGCATCCCTAGTGCAGATAACATAACATTGAAATAACATCACCAAAGAACACCCTGTGAATGAGTAATCACGAGATAAGTAGTTGAAAGTCTGCTTATGTAGTTTACAGCAGAGCCTGCTATTTGACCCAGCTGCAGTGTACGTGAAATATATGTAGAAGACTGCTCCTTGTAAATTTGCTCACCCCAAGTGGATAATTATGCAAAAACAATTAAAGAAAGGGTGCCCACTAGTGTAGCACAGATGCAAATTGCACAAATGGATAGCTCAAATATTTATTCACAAACATGATAGTCAGGTAATGATTAACCTGACAACTGTGCAGGCACAGAATACAAAGCGGCACTGAATACAAAGCCATCTCTGCTCAGGACAATTCAGGATCCTTCAGTAGATGATTAGGATGATATCCATTAATGGGATCTTGTATGTTGACATGATAGTGAGAATAAAGGCTCAGGATATATTCAATTTCAAAATCCAGTATACAAAACTTAAAATAGCACAAAACTTGAGCTATTACAACAGTGAATAATGGCAATTAAAAAGGATAAATCCATTAAGTAAATCTACTTTAATGTATTTCATGATGTGTAACCACTGCTTTTTCAAAGGGAAAAGCACAAGAACAAACCTGAAAAAGCAGTGGTTACACACTGCAAAATGTGTAGCTTTAATTTAGGGATTTATCCTTTTTAATTACCATTATACATAGCAGTAATAGCTGAAGTGTTCTTTCACTTGCCAAGGTGAAAGGAGAGGCACCAATTGTTATCAGCAATGCCATTGTTACTGGCACCACCAGCAGAAGCAGCACTGCAGTGTAGCCCCAGCCAGCGTCACCTGTACCAATAATGGTGGTGACACCAGATGCACCAACCTTGTCACCAAGCAACCTAGTAGATAATGATAATTCCTCTAAATCTTTCAGAGCACTCCAAAGCTTTCTTCAACAGAGTAGCACAGAGAGAAAATAGAATGGGGGAGTGAGGATTGAAATTCAGAAGATAGAGTGGAACTGGAGGTGGGTGTACTAGGTGACAGAGATCTTCTTGTGAGTGGGCAGCAGGAGGATGTAGTGGAGGATCCTGTGAGTGGGCAGTAAGAGAAGATGCAGGTTCCTGTTAGCGGGTAGGCTCAGCCTGTTAGTGGGCAAGAAGATGGGCAGGATCCTGGGAGTGGTCAGGAGGAAGAGCGCCAGGTTCCTGTGAGTGGGCAAGAAGATGGGCAGGATCCAGTGAGTGGTCTGGAAGAGGTGCATGTTCCTGTTACCGGGCCTGAAGATATGGTTGTGGAACTAGTGACAGAAGCTGTAGAACTTGAAAAGGAAAATAAAAGAGGAAGAGACAAAAGTTCATCATGTCCTGGGTCAGACTCAGGCTCTGTAGCACATGTTTCAGACACAAGAACATTATCCCCTCCTCTTCCTGCGCTGGGTGTGGGAATAATCTCCCTGGTGTCTGGAACAGCACAAGTTTCTATGAGAGGGTAGACTTATCCTGTTAGTGGGCAAGAAGAGGGGCAGTATCCTTGGAGTGGTCAGGAGGAAGAGGGCCAGGTTCCTGTGAGTGGGCAAGAAGAGGGTTAGAATCCAGTGAGTGGTCAGGAAGAGGTGCAGGTTCCTGTGACAGGGCCTGAAGGTATGGTGGTGGGACAGGTGACAGAAGTTGTAGAGTCTGATAAAATAAAAGAGGCAGAGACAAACGTCTCTGGGGTCTGGAACAGCACAGGAAACTACAAATGCTTTATGCACTCTTTGTGAGGGCACAATAAAGAGGGGAAATGAGGGATCATGCTTTGGCACTTCTGAATTAATAAACCATTTGCAGCATAGGTATGATGATGTATATACCAAAAACAATAAGAAGTCACGGTCAGGTACTTTTACTACCCTTCTTGAAAAAAATTGGACACAAGTAAACCTCCACTAGTAAGAAGAACAAATTTGCTGCAAAGACCCAACATCAGCCAGCAGCAATTCCCCATCAGCCTTTGCAGCCACCACCTCCATTGGCTTCTATCCCAGTCCCAACTTCCATATCTGTCCAAAGTGTGCCCACTCAGCACCAAATTCCTCCACCAATGCCATTACCCTCTTCAGACAGCAATTCTGGTCATGCACAAATAAGGCAGGTTGCAGCCACGCATTACACTCTCTGTGGAGCAATGACTACATGTGGTAATGAAGACAAACAGGATGCAGATCACCTAAGAAAATGTATACTGTAGAATATGAGCACCTGTTAGCAGGGAGGGTGAATTATTTTTATTAAGACTATATTCTTATTTTTTTTTTCTGTTTATTCTTTTTAATAATTTGTGTGAATGTGACTGTTGCTGAGCTACACATTTTACACATTTATGTTGCTTTAAGTTTCCCACCTCCAAATAATATTTTTGGCTTACTTACCATTGTGTAGAATATTATATAAACAAAACATATTTTTAGCCTTGATTTTAGTAGGGCATTTTTTGGGCTACTGTTAGTCAAGCAAAAAAACAATAAAGTTTATAAATCACATTTACATCTGTCATATGTATAAAACAACAAAACACTGCTCTTTCTTGCTCTCTCCTATTCCTACCAGCAAAAGAAATGTAATAAAACATTTGAGCAAGGTAATGAGGTGGGCCATATGCTGGCCCACTTTGTGCACTATAATCTTGATAAATCCCCCATCCTACACATACGAAGTGATGAGGCTCTTCTGCTTACTTTGGACAGGGACATTAACGCTCAATTTGCACAATTCTTCCAGTGTCTCTGCCACTCCCAACTGAATAAATCATCAGCGGACATTAATCTGTACTTATCTGAATGTGCGCTGATGATTTTTCAGGAATTAGATTTGATAACCTTGCGGTTCCTCTGAATCCCAGAATCAGGCTGTCAACACTACGTAAGCCTGGGTCGGAGGGAGGTGTCGGTTTGCCTAACTTTTACTGCTACTACTTGGTGGCTCAGGGCCAACATGCCCTAGCCTGGTCTAACCCTGAAATCCAGTTCCACTTTATTGCTCTGGAATCTGTGCTATGCGAGAATCATCACCTACCTCAGATGTTGACTATGGGATGCTTGGTGAGTAGCACTTTTACAACCATGGCGAATGTGGTGTATAAGGTGTGGGGGGAGCTGCAGCCGGTGGTGGGACGGAGGGGTCATGACCCATCAACCTCATTATGGAATAATGCAATCCTGAAGCACCTGTCCTGCCTGGACTTTGGACCTATCTGGACCAGATAAGAATTATGACACTAGGACACATTTATGGAGACAATAGTTTGGAACTGTTTGAGTAGCTTCATAGGGAGTTTGGCATCCCTCATAATTTTTCTACTGATACTGCACTTTGGACTTAGTGGGGGGTGTAACCCCATTATTGAGTTTATCATATTACCCTGAACTGTGATGGCTAGATGGCTGAAAAAGCCGGTATCCTTTATTTACAAATTACTTTGCCCTGCAAGCTGATCTCCCCTTGAGGCAGAGGTGGGAGGACCATGAGTTTTTGGAGGAGTGGGAGTGGTCCATGGCTAAGACTAGTCCACATCTTTACATGCCTGAAATCAGCTCATCCAACTGAAGATTCTTTTGAAGGTATTTCATCTCAGTAAGACTAAATAAGAAGGGTACTAGGGACAATGACTTGTGCAACAGATTCTTTGCTGCAACTGATGCATTTCTACATCTTGTGTGGGAATGTCCTGTGGGCTTCTGATTTTGGGAGCTGGTCTTCTCCTCTCTATTGGAGTCTTGGATAGACAAATTCCCACGAACCCGAAGATGCGTATTCTCTTAATTATCCTTGACTATGTACACACTCACCCTGTTAAAATTCTTCTAAGGGATTCCCTGGTAATGGTACGAAAAATGGTTTCCATGACATGGATTTCCGCCTTTCCACCCTCACACAAACCCTGGTTGAATCTGGTGGCCCAAAATATTCCACACTACCACTTTGCATACACTCACAGAGGGACCACACACAGGTTCCCTGTGATCTGGGGAGCATGGATATCTCATTTTAGGACAAACTCCTCTCCCTATATGGGTGATGATGGGACTTATCCACTGAGCTCAGTGCCCATTCTCTCTGAGCTGGTGCTGGGTTTGGTGTACCTGGGGTGACAGGGGGGCAGTGACCCACTCAGAAAGAGAGAGATATCCCCCCCCTTTTTTTGTTGTTGGGATTTATGTTTACAAAATACAAAAACTTTTTGGATGCTTCGGGATGCCTGACCTGTATCCCATATAGTCTTATATGTTATCTTAAAGTTTGTGCATTCCTGGATGGAATTGTACGATACTGCCATCGTTGTTGCACACTGCCTTGTAGTGTGCTGTGACTTGAAGTTTTCCTTAATAAAAATATTTAAGAAAAAAAATGTATGAAGAGATGAAAAAAACATTGTTTATTGATGGCACATATATCCATATACCAATTAACCCCGTTGAAGAAGAGGAAGAAAAATGAAAACCTTTAAAGTCATTTCCAATTAAGCTCCAAGTGAGCTCAAACATTCCTCCCCTGAATCCTTATGGTGGTTGGATATTTCCCTGTGCATCAACAGCCTATTTAACCTTCCATTATTACTATATTACTATATTACTCATAATCATTAGTGGGCTTAGCAACAGTCCAACACTGACATATGGCAACAGTAACAACCCTCCTCCTCTTCAGTGTTACAACTTTGAGGACTGGTGTTTTTACTCTTACTGTCATATGCAGCAGCTGGTTGAGCTGCTACACCTTCTGCCATCATTCATGATATCAACACTAGAATACAGTATCCTTTTAAAAAGTTGCATGGAAAATGTTCTGCGGCTAGTAGCAGCATTAACCATGTCACCATGTTGAAAATGGCGACATGAGAATCTCGCACTGCAGAAAAGTGCTCAAGTCGCCTCTGTAAACATCACTACCTTTGTGGCCGCATTAACTGCATAAAACTCCCATCATCCTTACCTTGCCTCATGTCTCAGCGTGTCTCATGTCCACAAAAACTTGGACTTTAACCCTTTGAGTGCCAGAGGGGTATGCAACGCATTGCAAAGCAATGCGTTGCATATCCCTCTGGCACGCAAAGGGTTAAAATTGGTTGTAAAGTATTTAGCCATATAGGAACTGGAAACATCCACCAAACATCCACCACCTGTAAGTAAAAATACTTCAGTTAGTTGGAATGCATAAGAGCTTTTAAATCAGTTTAAAAGTTCAAGTGAATGAAGAAGTCATGTGACCAGGTGACAAGACACCAAGCAGCATCACAGAGAACATTGCAAATAAGTGCTAGTATTAATCTGAAAGTATTTTCAAAGTATATTGGGGCATCAGAAGGACTTTTTCCTGGTTGGGTAATGGCACAATGCCTGTTAATAACCTTTTGAGTGCCAGAGGGGTACGTAACATATTCATTTAAAGAGGCAAGTGGAATGTTTTCTTTTTAAAAGCAAGGTAAGGATGATGGGAGTTGTATGTGGTTAATGCAGCCACGAAGGTAGTAAGGTTTACAGAGGCAAAATGAGAACCTTGCTCTTTTATGCAGTGCGAGAGTCTCAGGTCACCATTTTCAACACGGCGACATGGTTAATGTGGCTAGTAGCTGCACAACATTTTCCAAGCGACTTTTTAAAAGTGAACCCTGGAATACTACTAGCTGACATTTTCAGTATTCTTACATGCATTTTTCAGATTTCTGGTTGTGGTGAAAGATTTATGGGAATTTGACAAACTGCATCCTTAGGAAGAGAAGGATCATTGTCGTATATTGCACAAGCTGCAGGAACCATGGCTGCAGTCAGTTGTTGTTGGACTACCACTTTGTTAACACGTCCCTGCTCTGCGTCTGCTACTACTTTCTTTGCCCTACCCCTGCCACTAGTATGTTTGCTATACATATTTTATCAGGAAATTACAGAACAGAATTGACTGTGTGTGATGTCTTTCACATTACAAAATACTACAACTCTTCTAGTATTAGTCTGCCTCAGTGACGGCATACATTAGTCTACTATCACTGAAACTACTTTTATTTTTTCTTATATATTCTTTTTAATTAACTAACCCTATCCCTAGCACTGTCAAAAACGAAAAAAACAAAACAAAAAACAAAAAGGAATGAACTTGGAACACGGCTGCCTCTGTCTTTTGTAGTCAGTTACACAGCATTTTGGTATACTTAGGGTACATCTAATTTCTCCCCCATAGTGACCCCAGACTCTGCCCCAGAGAACACATTTCCTTCCTACAAGACTCCCTAAACTACACTCCAGTTTTCTTTATTTGCCTATCTTATCTAACTGCAAAATGATGCTGCTTACTCTTCCTCTCAGAAACACAGAATGACATGCTGTGGAAACCTGACCCCCCTCTGTACTATGCCTGCAGGAAAAGAAGGGACACATGCCACATAGTGGGGAAAAATTCAGTCTTACAATTTATTTGCAATGATCTAGGTGGGAAAAAGCAGAAAACTGGTACTTTTCATGAAAAATGTCATGCTCAGCAGGAATTGCCATTTTTCATCAGTCCCTAGTCACAATGCATTACACACTTATCTCTGTCCTTAAAGGGTTAATTTGTTCATGTTTAAAATATATAAACACATCTCTTTTTTAAGGCGGGAGCTAATTAAACACATTCAATATGATTAAATAGGATTATGGTGTATTCCTGCTAATGTCACAATGCAAGTTGATGGGATCTCTCTGAAAACTCTTTTGAGGCTGGCCCTCATGCCCTTTCCCTGTAATTAGACCTTTCAAACTATTGCATCCTGCCCACACAATAGTAATAATAACAATACCACTATAATATATAATGCCACCCCACTGTCCCCTGTAATAAAACATATCATTCCACAGCACAGCACAGACCATTTTTAATGAAGCACTCTCTGGCTCGCTCCCATTCTCTCTCATTCTGTCTCTTTTTTTCTCTATCTCACCTGACAGTATTCTTCCAGTTTGGTGACTGATTTGCTGATGGTGATTTACAGAAGACAGACATTCACTGAGCTGGACTCAATAAATGCAACATTGAGATGATGCCAGGAAGCCTTGCTGTATCTGTGGAGGTGTCTCAAATCATGACATGTAACATGTCATGATACATGTATGTGGTGGTGTTGGGTGGATATTTGTTAGCCAGGGTATGTGTTGGTGGGAGGGGAATCTGGAATTAAATATCACATGACTGTCCTGGCTATAAGAAGCCACAGCATCTTCATAAAATAGTTATTATGTATTGACCTATCAAGTCCTTAGCACCTAATGCATCATCTCTGTATAACTGCATCTTAATCACCTAACACCTTACCTGTGCCTCAATATTGTATGACCCTGAACTGATGGGGAATCTGGATGTTACAAGATAACAGGCAATCCACGTGTATGTATGTATGTATGTATCTTTATTTATATGGCGCCACACAGTGTACGCAGCGCCTTACAATAGACATATGTTACAATAAATAAGAGGGGATGAAATAAGTGCGACATTCATAGAAACAATGGGAGAGAGTTCCCTGCCCCAAGGAGCTTACAGTCTAAATGGATAAAGGGAGACATACAATGGGGTAAGAGGGTGTTAACTGCTGAGATTACAAGTGCTGAGTTTGGCCAAAGGCAGTGCATGGTCCTAGTGCTCCAGAAGATAAGACTTCAGGGTAGACTTAAAGACAGAGGGGGATTTTTCTAGGCGTAAGGAGAGGGGTATGGAGTTCCATAGGTATGGAGCAGAAAGCGAGAAAGGTTTGAGACGGGAGAGGGCAGAGGGTGTGGATGGTGCAACAAGAAGTGCATTATGTGCTGAGCGAAGGAGGCGGCCAGGAACATAATAGGAGATGAGGGAAGAGATGTAAGGAGGGGTAGCAGTGTGGAGAGCGTTAAAGGTGAGAAGAAGGACTTTGTAATTGATGCGCTGCTGAACTGGGAGCCATGACAGATGTCTGAGAATTATGTGGGCAGGTTCAGTTTTTGGGGAGAGTGTGGTGATTCGTGCAGCTGAGTTTAAAACAGATTGCATAGGTGAAAGATGAGTAGCAGGGAGGCCAGTTAGTAGGATATTGCAATAGTCTAAGCGGGACAGAATGAGGGCACGTATAAGAGTTTTAGTAGTTTGTTGGGAGAGGAACGGGCGGATTTTAGCAATGTTACGGAGAAAGAAGCGAGATGATCTAGCCACAGAGTTAATGTGAGGGGAGAAGGAAAGAGAGGAATCAAATATGGCCCCAAGGCAGCGTGCTGAGCTGACCGGATCAATATCAATTCCATCAACTGTAATGGTGAAGCTAGGGGTTCGGCAAGGTCTTGGTGGGAAGATTAGCAGTTCGGTTTTGGCCATGTTAATCTTCAGCTGACGCTGTGCCATCCAGGAGGAAATGGCCAAGAGGCAGTCTGAAATTTGCAGCTGGATTTGTGGTGAAAGATCAGGAGTGGAGATGTAAATTTGGGTATCGTCAGCATATAGATGGTATTTAAAGCCAAATGAACTAATAAGTTCACCCAATGAAAGAGTGTACAGTGAGAAAAGCAGAGGACCCAGAACGGAGCCTTGAGGCACCCCCACAGACAGAGGGACCGTGGAGGAGGTGTTATTGTTAGAGGACACAAAAAAGAAACGTTGTGAGAGATAGGAGGAGAGCCATGAAGCAGCTTGATTTCGGAAACCAAGACTGTGGAGAATTTGAGCAAGCAGAGAATGGTTAACTGTGTCAAAGGCAGAGGATAAATCGAGTAGTATAAGTATTGAAAACTGTCCTTTGGCTTTTGCAGTCTGGAGATCATTAGCCACCCTGCAGAGAGCGGTCTCAGTTGAATGACCGCACCGGAAACCAGACTGCATCGGATCCAAAAGACAGTTAGAGTTGAGGAATTTGGTTATTTGGGAGAAGACCAGGCGTTCTAGGAGTTTTGAGGTAAGTGGCAGAAGGGAGACAGGTCGATAGTTAGAGAGACAGGAGGGGTCGAGGTTAGTCTTTTTGAGCAGGGGTTTAATTTGGGCCTGTTTGAAGGAAGAAGGGAAGGTGCCTGTGGAGAGAGAAGTGTTGAAGATGTGTGTTAATATAGGTGTAAGGACTGGTGCAAGTGGTTTGAGTAAGTGGGAGGGCAAAGGGTCCAAGCAGCAGGTAGTGAGGTGGGTAGATAGGAGAAGTTGAGAAACTTCTTCCTCTGTTATTGGGGTAAAACTATCAAAGTATGATGAGGGGGGTTTGGGGAGAGAGAGTTCGGAGGCAGATGGAATAGTAGGAATCTGTTTTTGAATAGATTCCACCTTGTGCTTGAAGTGATCTGCAAAAGCTTGAGGTGAATGTATGGGGTGAGAGGAAGCAGTGGAAGGATGGAGCAAGGAGTCAAAGACCGCAAAGAGACGGCGCGGGTTTGATTTATTGTTGTGGATTAGTATGGTGTAGTATTCTTGTTTAGCTTTTGATAAAGCAGAATGCAGGCAGGACAGCATAAATTTGAAGTGGATGAAATCTGCATGTGAGCGAGATTTCCTCCAAAGGCGTTCAGCAGAACGAGTGCAGGAGCGTAGGAAGCGGGTGTGGGAGTTGAGCCAGGGTCGTGGATTGACTTGACGGCTCCGTTGTGGTTTCAGTGGGGCAAAGGAATCAATAGCAGAGGATAGAATGGAGTTGTAGGAGTTAACTAGAATGTCTGTGTCAGACATCTAAGTACTAAGGATCCATCAACTTCAACAGGAGGTTATATTATATTTAAAAAATTTATGGATTTACCATATTCCTCCCTCCCCCTCTGAACTCCCTCCCCAGAGCCAACCCCAAGAAGTGTCCTGCATTAAAATGTGATCTGGTCACATTATATATAAAAGCAGTTTGCTTTCAAGTTTGAAAGATGTGGTCAGATGGAATCAAGCTGTCTCAAAATGGTTCAGGTATCAACTTAAGCTGAAACAGAAAGAGACAGAACACCACTTGCAGAATAGTTATTTGTAAAAAAAAGTTTAATTTTGAATAAAAAATATATTAAAAACTAAATTAATAAATATATTGTAGAAAAGGAAACACTGCGTCTTGGAGCACAGGACAAACTTATTGGGGGTATAGGATAGCTGACTCTTTGAACATGTAACACAAATATGGTGCAATTAAACAGAATCTATAGGGTGGCAAAGGCTTGGGTTTATAAGAGGTAAATGGAGATCTGAGGTATCGATCATTAGCACTATGGTCAGATCCAGAGTCACCTTATAATAACCCTATCCCTGTCAACCAAAGTGCTCCAGAGAACATAGTCTTGTTTTTGAAGATGGATTCACTCAGCTCCCAAAGTTAAAAGCTGTCTCCACTAGCTCTCATTCACTGAATGACACTTCATCAATCCTTCTTTCTGTTTGCTCACCAAGGCCCACATGTTCTTTCAAAATATCTTCTTCTGGTGATCAAATTAAGATGAACTTATAACTCCAAAAGCATTGGATAAAAGTAACTGATTATTTCTGCATTTCAGAAATAACAAGTAACAGACATATCCATATTTCCATATATTTAAGAATTGTTACTTGATCATTAATTGGTCCACATGTTTGTGGTGGAAAAGGGGAAATAGTAAAATGTTGAAACAAAATTAATCCTTCACACACAGTAGAGTTGATTAATCCCTTGGATGCTGGATATCTCTCCCACACTAAACTCTTCAGTATACGAAAATTCTCAGAATCAAAGGGATCAAAGCAACCATCCTTATATAATATAACAACAATTTTACTGATGAATAAAGGCTTTGAAATGAAGTGCAGACTACATAAATAATCCAGCTTTAATTGCTAAAGTCCATTGATATGTTCCCAGGGTTTGAGCACTGAAACACTATTCTAACCAATCAAATAAAATGCCATACCCCACACTTAAATATAGTTACCAAGCAGAGAAAATGTATAAATAATTAACAAAAAAAATGTACAAAAAACACTATATATAAAAAAAACATATCAAAGATACAACATATTCAAATATCACAACAAAATAGCATTACAGAGGCCGAATGGCATAACAAGGTACTCATAGTTGCCGTACCGCGTGTTGAATGCTGTTTTCCATTTGTCGTCTTCTTTAATGCAAATCAAATTATATGCCTCCAGCAGGTCCAACTTCGTGAAGACTTTGGCTCGCTTGAGGGCATAAAAAACTTCTGGGATCAAAGGCAGCGGATAACTATTTTTAATGTTCACCTTGTTTAGACCTCTATAATCAATGCAGGGTCTCAGGGATCCTTCTTTCTTTGAGACCAAAAAGAATCCAGCACCGGAAGGTGAGGAAAAGTGTTTGATAAAGTCTCTGGCTAGGTTCTCATTAATATATTCTGCAAGGGCTTGATTCTTGTTTGGAATAGACATCCAGGAAATCCCTGTAAGATTCTGGGATAATGTCCTCAGGAGCAGTTATATTGCCAATAAGTCCGGGTACAGTGATCTTGGCCAAACAAGTGGAATGACAGTCTGGACTTCAGACTGTTATTTGATCGGATTTCCAGTCAATCACAGGATTGTAACGGCGTAGCCATGGCAGACCTAGAATCACAGGGACAGAAGGGCAATTTATGATATCGAACTGGCTGGTCTCTCAGTGAACAACTCCCATCTTGAGACTAATCTTCTGAGTTCCGAAGGTAACCAGCCCAGACCATAAGGGACCTCCAGCCATAGTGAAAATGCGTATAGGATTTTTCTTAGGCCAAAACGGAAACCAAACTGAAAAATGGAATGGTCACGGAGCGAAACACAGAGGGTAAACCAGGAGGCAGCCAAAGGTCAAAACCGGATCGGATAGTCAGACGTCGCCAATGGTTGTAACCGGAACGGGTAGTCAGTCTAGCCAGAGGTCAGAGCCAGAACGGATAGTCAGAAGAGCCAGGAGTCAGAACCGGAATGGGTAGTCAGACGAGCCAGGAGTCAGAACCGGAACGGGTAGTCAGACGTAGCCAGGTAATACACAGGAACGGTAATGCTCCAACACAGTAATAAGCTCAGGTACACCATGAAAGGGCACTGGGAGTGACACAGGCTGAGGTTTAAAAACCCTGACGGGTAGGTGGAGCAATGACCTAATCAGCGTGGTGCCCTATAAGAATAGCAACTCAGCGAGAGCGACAGCTAGATAGTAAACAATGTCGCTCCAGGGCAATGTCAGTCACAGGCAATCACGGGGCACCGTGATAGAAAGGGTATGGAATAGACTTGTGCACTGCAAACATTTTTCATAAAATTCAATTTTGGACTAATTTTTTTTTTTTTGCCGTTCAGAGGATCTGCATTTTGGACCAGACCTGTTTGACTCGGACGAAATTCGACAATAGTCTGAATTATTTGGCCAAATTTAACATACTTTAAAAAAAATTACTCTCCCTTGCGGTGGCAGTAAGGTACTAGGCCTGCCTGCCTACACAAGTGTAGAGTCTAGTCCGATACAATATATCCCAGAAAAGGAAGCTGGGAAGTCTCAAAGCAAAGCAAAAAGATGGTTCTACTGAAGTAGAACGGAAGGAACATGTTCCCTATGTTCAATAAGGGATGAGGAAAAAAATCAATATATCATCAAGGTAGACCACTTCGTAGGAAAGCAGGATGTCCCTGAAAATCTTGTTGACAAAGTGTTGGAACACTGCGGGAGCATTACAGAGGCCAAATGGCATAACCAGGTACTCATAGCTGGCATAACGGTTGTTGAATGATGTTTTCCATTCGTCGCCTTCTTTAATGTGAATCAAAGTATATGCTCCCCTCAGGTCCAACTCCATGAAGACTTTGGCTCCCATGAAGGCATAAAAAAGTTCTGGGATTGAAGGCAGCGGATACCTATTTTTAATGGTCACCTTGTTCAGAACTCTATAATCGAAGCAGGGTCTCAGGGATCCGTCTTTCTTTGAGACAAAAAAGAATCCAGCACCGGCAGGTGAGGAAAAGTGTCTGATAAAGTCTCTGGCTCGGTTCTCATTAATATACTCTAGAAGGGCTTGATTCTCGGGCTCAGAGAGAAGAAAAGTTCTTCCCCTAGGGGGAATAGCACCTGGCAACAAATCAGTCAGACACTCTCTTTCTCCTTCTGCTCTCTCTGAGCTCCAACAATGGACTAACAAGAAATGCAGGCTGTCTGGGTATCGAACGTGTCATTAGTCCAAACCCCATCATGAAATGAAGAAGCTAATTGGACTAGAGAGGGAGGGAAAGTATGGAGGGAGCATGGGTAGCCGTTGTCCGAATTTCATAAATTTACGCTGAAGATTCTGACCAGGGCTGTTCGGATTCAATTTTTGAAAAACGAACGTCTTTTTCCTTTCGGACGACCCGAATAACGCTGAATGACCCTAATTCGTCCGAATTCTGAAATCGGCCAAAACAATTAGCAGAAGCCTAGTACGGAACTCCACGACATATTGGGCAACTGTGCAAGTCCTCTGTTTAACCCCGTAATGACAGGGTTTTTTTTTTCCATTATAGCGAATGACTTCCTGGACTTACCAGGTAAGTCGTCTGTCACTAAGGGGTTAAGGCCCAGTATGGTAGCTTCAGCTGAAGCTTGTCATCCAGACAAATAAAAGACAGTCTTAAAGGTGGCTATAAAGGCATTGGAATCATCAAGGAGCGAAGACCTTTTTTCAACAAGAGTGGAAGCCCAGGGAAGAGCCATATCCTTCAACAACGATATTATGAAGGCTACTCAAGCTTCATGCGAATTGAATGATTGAGGCAAGGTCTTGAAATGAGGCTGACATTGGTTCAGAAAACCATGACAGTCTTTAGGACACCCTGAAAATCATTCTCGCAGGGGTATCTTAGTTGGC
The DNA here is from genome assembly GCA_037306005.1 of Rhinophrynus dorsalis. Lineage (NCBI taxonomy): Eukaryota > Metazoa > Chordata > Amphibia > Anura > Rhinophrynidae > Rhinophrynus > Rhinophrynus dorsalis. Next base: position 352,153,738 of record CM074719.1, on the reverse strand, counting down.
TTGAACCCTGGAGGAGTTGCAGAACAAATAGGCAGCTCAGGAGCCGGTACTGGGAGAGAAGGTGTGTAGTATCTCCATCATTGCATCCAGCTTATAGTTAAGAGTCTGTAAGTGTGCAGCATGGGAATCTGCTCCTGTGGTTCCTGTCTGGAGGTGATGCAAGAAGCCTCAGCAACATCCATACTGTATGGCTCGATTTTACTGTCAACGTCTGAGAGGAAACTCAGTAAAATGGTATCTCAATCATGCACAAACAGAAGTCTCTGAAGTAGCTGGAGTAAAATGGTATCTCACAGTCGAAGCACAACAGAAGTCTCTGAAGTAGCTGGACAGAGAAGCGGGGTCGAAGGCAGTCGAACAATCACAACTCACCTGAGGAGAACCGATGGTCTCGGTCAGGCTAGAGGTTGAATCTTCGACTACCACTGTCCTCAACTAGTCAGAAGCCTGGAGGCGTCATTCAAAGCTTTATGACTACTACACCCTTGACTAGTTCATCAGGCAAGAGACAGGGAATCGTACGATGTTGACCATCTACACCCCCGACTGACCAGGGTGGATGTCGGAGCTACCAACGACACCTTCAACTCAGTCAGTGGGCCTGAGGTTTGGAGTTGAACAAATGGCAATACAAATGTCCAGAGGTCTCAGGAACGTTCAGGCAAATAACAACTGGATGGACACACAGATGTCAGGATACAAGTGAGATTCGAAAGTCTATGGCAGCAACAGCTGAAAGGATACTTTTTGAAAGGAAGAGTAGCAGGAAAGGAGTCGCAAGTTCGAAGAAATGTAGTCAAAGGAAAGCCAAGGTCGGAGCCAGACAGGAGTCAAGGTACCTGGGGATGAGACTGATCTGTAGTCTAGAAGGAAGCCGGGTCGAGATCCGTAGTCTAGAGTCGCAAATTCAGGAGACAGAAGACAAGGTTGGGATCAAGCCAAAGGGTTGATACACAGAGATTCAGGAAATTCTGGAATGCTACACCAAGGACTCAGATACTTGGAGTGAGAATCGAGCAAGTGCTGGAGGCTGAGCCAGGTACATAAGGAGGCAGTGGCCAATAGGAACGGTGATAGGAGGAGTAACTAGAAGGAGCGTAACACAGATCCAGGGAATATTCATAAAAACTGGCCTAGCAGAGATCAACAAATAGCTGTCATAAGTCAGCAACACAGGTAAAAGGAACATAACAGATGTAATAATTATGCTAACAATGAAGAGTGGGAATGGGGATTGTCCAAATAGTCCTTTAGGATGTGTACAGAATTATGTCTCATGAATTCTAACACAATAGAAAAGGAAAGTGCGTTACATAATTATCAAAAAATCCTTTATAGTTGATTCAATTTCAATGGTCTAATCATATGCTTGTTAATCATGTTTTTTTTTTAATATTTCTATTTGATTAGCTATGTAGTTTTGTAAGCTTTTTTATCAACTAATTAAATCTTCTGGCAGTGTCTAATGAATCCTTTCCATAATTGCACCTTTAGAGAGCATCAACATTTTATGTAATTGAAAATACTTTATTATGGCAGATGAGATTACGATGTATATTTTATTTGATTTCCATAATGATTATTAGCAGTTTTCATTTCTTTTCAACAGAAATTATATAGTAAGCTGAAATGGAAAATGATTAATGGAAACAGAAATGAGGTTATTTGCTAATGAGGTATTTTTATTAAGAAGTTGGATTTTATTAAAAAGTTACAATTTGTAAATAACAGCAAAGCATTTACACTAGAGCAATGCAATGTATAAGAAACTGAGAGGAATCAAAACACAGTTGCATGTCTTTTTCACATAGAGACAAACTGAAGGCAGTGGTTTTACACCCATGATTTTAGAGGAAGTTGATGAGAAAAAGGATAATGTGACTGGACAATTGGAGTGGACAAAAGGTCCAGTCTTGTTTCAGTGAAAAAAATCTGCAAAAACCACATTGTTGTCCGCTTTTTCGTGTCAAAATCCACTTTGAATAGATATCTTAAAATCTTCAGCATTTTTTGACCATTGGCAAAAATTCTTCCCCATTTTTCCCATGGCTAGAAAGTTTTCGCCCATTGATTAACATTTGTCACAATTTTGCTATAAAAATGTGCATTTTCCATTATAAGCAAGTTTAAGAATAATAAAAGGAGGAGCTGGAAGAACCCATGTGTGTCCAGTGAGTCTGAGGAGGAGACAGAAGTGACCACTACAGACCGAATGCTAGTCAGTCCCCCTTAATCACCCCTAGGGATCTTGGGGAAATTAATCTCATGGGAGGAAGAAGAGGGTAGTAGTGAGAGCAGGACAGGTCAGCTGCCTGTGCATGCTGCCAGATGTGCTGCTCCTGCTGCCAGTGCTGCCCCTGCTGCCACCAGTGCTGTATCTGCTGCAAGTGCTGTGTCTGCTGCCAGTGCTGAACCTGCTGCCAGTGTATTTTCTAATTCTCAGAAGGGGAAAAAGGAGATGATGATTCCAAGTGTGACAGCAGGGGACCCTAAGTCACACTTACCACCCCCAAGCAGTTCTGCCATTGGTAGTACTACTAAGAAGGTCCAGAAGCTTGATCAGAGTGTTAGGAATGAAGGAGGGGGTGATCATCATATTATTAGTAGTGACAGTGATGAGGAGGAAGACACAGGGGCTGAAATTGATGTGGTTGGTGTTTGTTGTGGTAACAGTGATGGTGAAGCAGCTTGTGGGACTAGATTTAAGGGAGTGGTAGAGGAAGCAATGCAGAGTTTCCAGACTACTGGTAAATAGAGCCCTGACCATTCCCCTGACCTTGGAAGTCCCCATGGACTTTCAGCATTGTCCAGGTGGAACATGATCCTGAAAAGGTAGAATTGTTGCCTAAAAGCAATAATACCACCCCCCACCAGAACCACAGATCATCTGCCTGTGTCTGCTGCTAGTGCTGTCAGTCTACCTCCTTCAGGTCCCAAGAAAAGGCAAGTGTGACATTACGGGACCCTCTGTCAAATTTCTCATCACCTCCTACAACCACTGAGAAGTCTATAATACAGCAGCAGCACAGAGGGACTAGTGGTGGTGATGATGATGGTGGAGAAGCTAGGGTGGAAGAGACATTGATGGCCTTTCTAGCCCAAACTGAGAAGGAAAGGGAGACAGGGATGAGGATGGGTATCATCACCAGCAGCAATGCTGGTGGTGGTGGTGATGCAGAGTTTGCAACTGCTCTAATTACTGTTGCTGCTGTGTTGCAAGGGCAGCAGGATGATGAGAAGTAGGCTAGTGTGCCACAGACTACCGTGGGCACAGTGATGCAAGACTAAGTCAGGTTCCACTTGCCAGCAGCAGCAATAACCCTGATCTTAGTTGCAGTGCTGATTCTGAGGCAGTAGCAGCAACAGCAGCAACATTATCCTCTGTCCCAGCCAGAAAATGGGAATGTGGGGAGAAGAAGAAAGAGGCCATTCTTCTCCACTTTTTCCTTCCCCCCTGAAGTCCTGGGTATGGGACTGTTTTTCTCTTAGGGCAGGCACAGTGCAGTCATAAACAATGGCACTGTGCACAGTTTGTGACAAGTCAGTGAGAAGGGTAAAGGAGGAAACACACCTTGGCACAACCGTCCTGATAACACACATGAAACACAGACACCAAAACATTTATGTCAAACATGTTAAAGCCAAACACCCACCAGAGAAATTGAGCACTGCTGTTGCTGTACCCCCTGACTCTCCAGAATTGCAATAAGATACAAGGTGGAGATTAACCCCTTAAGGACCGGAGGTTATGGGACATTTCCGTCCCATAATGACCGCATAGGGGCAGTTTGACACGCCGGTACACGTGACCTGTCACGTGTATCGGCGCGTCACTATGGGGCTTGAAAGAGATCGCTCCGATCTTGGAGGGTCTATTTCATGCCCTATTTTTACTTACAGCGCTCCCGGTAGAGTGCTGTAAGTAAAAAGTATGTGACGTACCATGACCGTCATCGGTCCTTGAGTAGTTCAAGGACCGTGACGGTCCTGGTACGTCAAGGGTCCCTATGGGGTTAAAAGGGAGGAAAAATAGAGAAATCCAGCCAGAGACTGAAGTTTGATGATGAAAGAAACAACTAGCTCGCCATCACCTTCTTGCTCTAGGGTAACTACATATTCTGCCAATCTAGTTAATTCATCTTCCCCCGCCAAGTGATAGCCACTCTGTAGATGTTAAGATGTGGCAGTTCGTGTCCACCCATTTCACACTGTGTGGTGCACTGACCACACATGGCAGTGCGGTGGCAGAGAATTGCAAGTAGGGCATTAAGTGACATCTGAGGATATTCCATCCCACAGAATATGCTAAGCTGGTGGAAGGAGGGTTCATCATTACCATTAAACTGTCTGCAAGTTGTCATGTGTCCTTAGTGGGGTGTGGACAATAGGCATAGTGAAAGCAGCAGTACTTCTGGTGTCATGGTGTTTGGATAGAATTGTGCCAGGTGCTATTTACCACACACACTGTGCACATTGCAGTTGCTGATGAGTGGCACAGTTCCTGTATCACGGTGCCCGTGATTTGCTGCAGTTACTTGTCTGTCACCAGTAGGGGGCTTCTATTGGCTGTCTGCAGATAGCCCGCCTCTTATTGACTATTTAAACCTGGATTGGGCATCCTTTGAGTGCCCTTTCATGTTGTTTCTGACCTTCTTGCTATCACTATGCTAGTGATAGCTGGGCCTCTGTTCCAGTGTTCCTGAGTTCCTGATCTCCTGTGTTCCTGAGTTCCTGATCTCTACTGTTCTAGTGTTTCCTGGATGCTGAGTTACTCCAGTCCTGGTTCCGGCCTAGTCTCTGGTGTTGCAGTTACTGCTGAACTTCTTCTTTGCTGTTTCCTGACCTGACTGATGGTTGCTGGTTCCTGTCATCTCATCACCTGTCTTCAGTATCCTGGCGACCTTCTGCCTGGTCGCGTTGGTGACATTGCTACAATTCCGTGTTGGTCCCAGCGTGCGAACGCTGGTTTGCTCCTAAGCCTTGCGGCTATACAAACTCGCTTGTTACACCAGTGTGCGGTCACTGGTTTGCTCCAAAGCCTATCAGCTATACAAATCTGTGTTGGTCCCAGCGTGCGGACGCTGGTTTGCTCCTAAGCCTTGCGGCTATACAAACTCACTTGTTACACCAGTGTGCGGTCACTGGTTTGCTCCAAAGCCTATCAGCTCTACAAATCCGTGTTGGTCCCAGCGTGCGGACGCTGGTTTGCTCCTAAGCCTTGCGGCTATACGAACTCGCTTGTTACACCAGTGTGCGGTCACTGGTTTGCTCCAAAGCCTATCAGCTATACAAATCTGTGTTGGTCCCAGCGTGCGGACGCTGGTTTACTCCTAAGCCTTGCGGCTATACAAACTCACTTGTTACACCAGTGTGCGGTCACTGGTTTGCTCCAAAGCCTATCAGCTCTACAAATCTGTGTTGGTCCCAGCGTGCGGACGCTGGTTTGCTCCTAAGCCTTGCGGCCATACAAACTCACTTGTTACACCAGTGTGCGGTCACTGGTTTGCTCCAAAGCCTATCAGCTATACAAATCTGTGTTGGTCCCAGCGTGCGGACGCTGGTTTGCTCCTAGCCTTGCGGCTATACAAGCTCGCTTGTTACACCAGTGTGCGGTCACTGGTTTGCTCCAAAGCCTATCATCTTTACAAATCTGTGTTTGTCCCAGCGTGCGGACGCTGGTTTGCTCCTAGCCTTGCGGCTATACAAGCTCGCTTGTTACACCAGTGTGCGGTCACTGGTTTGCTCCAAAGCCTATCGGCTATACAATTCTGTGTTGGTCCCAGCGTGCGGACGCTGGTTTGCTCCTAAGCCTTGCGGCTATACTACTCACTTGTTACTCCAGTGTGCGGTCACTGGTTTGCTCGCAAAGCCTAATGGCTATACTATTCAGTGTTGTTCCCAGCGTGCGGACGCTAGTTTGCTCCAAAGCCTTGCTGCTTAACGATTCTGCTAATTTGCCAGTTTCATCTGACTGCTGCTACTATCTCTAGGCTGCCCTGCCCGGTATTGGTAAGGCCGGTAGAACCTTTTGCCACATTCCATCTGAGGTTGCCTTACCCGGTATTGGCAGGGCCGGTAGAGCCTACATTGTGTATCTATTGAGGCTGCCTTGCCCGGGAATTTGGTAAGGCCGGTAGAACCGTTATGCTATTCCATCTGCAGGTTGCCTTACCCGGTATTGGCAAGGCCGGTAGAGCCTAAAGACTGTCCTGTCCGGTATATTGACAGGACCGGTAGAGTCTGCCTTCTGTCTGTGCTATATTCTGTATATATATATATATGTATGTTATTGCCATCCTAAGTTATCAATTTATTATTTCAATAAAATTGATTTTTTACCTAAAACTTGTGTCTGAGAGTCATAATAAACCGTGACAGTACGAAAGGGCCATGACCTCAGACAGCAAAGGTGAAGGTAATGCACAGAATATCCATTGGAGGATGGATGTGCACGAGCAACGTTTGGATCAGTTGGCAGTTGCAATTCAAATGATCCTTGAACGCACGGTACTTGCTGACAAATCTAGCTCTAGCCCGGTGGTCTCGCCAAGTCAGACACCGGAGAGTGATACCAGACCCCTAGGGGGCACTGTTAAAGGGTTAACGGCTTCTGCACCCTTGCCGCTAAGATACAATGGTGACCCTAGTCTCTGCAGAGGGTTCATCAACCAACTCGAGATTTTTATGGAATTGACGGCACACGCATTTCCCAATGATCGTAGTAAGGTGGGGTTTACAATATCTTTGCTCACTGGTAGAGCTTTGGCTTGGGCTAACCCCTTGTGGGAGAATGCTAAACCTTGTACAAAAAACTTTAGAGAATTTGTGCAATCCTTTCGAAGAGTGTTTGAGCCTCCTGGTAGAACTACCTCTGCTGCCAAACGCCTTATGGAGATACATCAGGGCAGGCGTACAGTAGGCGACTACGCCATCGAATTCCGCACATTGGCAGCAGAGGTAGGTTGGAATAACGAGGCATTATTGGCAGCTTTTTCTCAAGGCCTGAATGACCACATTAAGGACGAAATCGCTGCTAAAGATCTACCTATTGATCTAGATAACTACATTGAATATGTTATGATAATTGACTCCAGAATACGTGAGAGATCAATTGCCAGAGATCGTAAGTTACGGTCAAAGAATAATGAGCCTAGTGGCATGTTTTGCCCACTCATCCCTCCCTTGGCATTTAAATCTAGTGAACCTGTACGGGAGACAAGTGAACCTATGCAAATAGGCTTCACTAGACTAACCAAGGCTGAGAGACTTTATCGCAGAAGACAAGGGTTGTGTTTATACTGCGGTAAAAAAGGGCATTTGCTAAATTCCTGTCCGGTACGTCCGGGAAACGCACACACCTAGGGTACCTTGGGGGACAGGCCCTAGGTGGTGTACAATCGTCCCCAGTGTCGGGCACAATGAAACCCACCATACAGGTGGTATTGTCTTGGGCACAACGCTCTGTGGAGGTTTTGGCCTTGGTTGACTCCGGTGCAGCAGGGTATTTTATGGATAATACCTTTGCTGAATTGCACGGAGTTCCACGCATTGAAAGAGAAAACCCCTTGACTATTGAAGCGATTGATGGTAGACCCTTAGAACCGCCTCAGGTTATATTTGAAACTATGCCATTGTCTATGACTATTGGGGCACTTCACAGAGAAGAGCAGCAGTTTCAACTGATTAATTCTCCGCACCATGCGGTGATATTGGGATTTCCGTGGTTACAGTTACATAACCCACAATTCGATTGGAAAAAGTGTGAAATTGCTGCTTGGTCCCAGTTTTGTATGGACAAGTGCGTCATCCAGCCTATTAAGGTCATGTGCACCTCCTCTGCTATGCCGGATGTGTACCAACAGTTTGGCGATGTTTTTAGCAAAGGAGAGGCTAGTATGCTACCCCAGCATAGACCTTATGATTGTTGCATTGAATTGCAGCCTGGTGCAGTACCTCCAAAAGGACGCACTTATCCATTATCTTGTGATGAAAATAAGGCTATGGAGGATTACATTTCTGATGCCCTTGCTAGAGGGATCATACGAAAATCTACCTCTCCAGCTGGGGCTGGGTTCTTTTTCGTAAAAAAGAAAAATGGCGAATTAAGACCATGCATTGACTACCGGGGCTTGAATAAACTAATGGCAAAAAACGCATACCCAATACCACTCATCACCGAGCTTTTTGACAGGCTTAAGGGCGCTTCGATATTTACCAAATTGGACCTACGGGCCGCTTACAATCTGGTTCGCATTCGAGCAGGTGATGAGTGGAAAACTGCCTTTAATACTCGAGCTGGGCACTACGAGTATCTAGTAATGCCTTTTGGGCTGTGTAATGCACCCGCAGTTTTCCAGGAACTGATAAATGATGTTCTGAGAGATATGTTACAGACATGTGTTGTGGTTTATCTGGACGATATATTGATTTACTCTCAAGACATGGCACAGCACATCAAAGATGTATCCGCAGTATTGCTACGACTCCGTGAGAACAAATTATTTTGTAAAATGGAAAAATGTGAGTTTCATAGAACCAGTGTGCCATTCTTGGGGTTCATAATTGGCAATGATGGCATTGCCATGGACAAAGAAAAGTTGTCAGCTGTCCTACAATGGCCAAAACCCAAGGGTCTTAAAGCCATACAGCGTTTCCTGGGTTTCGCTAATTATTATAGGAGGTTTATTAAGAACTTTTCTTCCATTGTCAAACCTCTGTCCGATCTTACGCACAAGGGTGCTAATCCTTCTTGTTGGCCGGTATCTGCTGAGAAAGCCTTTGAGAATTTGAAGCTGGCATTTGCTGCGGCTCCTGTGTTATCCCACCCCAATCCTTTACTTCCATTTACGTTAGAGGTTGATGCCTCAGATATTGGGGTCGGGGCAGTACTTTCGCAGCGACATGAGAAAGGTGGAACTCTCAGACCTTGTGGGTTTTTCTCTAAAAAGTTGACTGTCACTCAAAGCCACTATGAGATAGGTGACAGAGAATTATTGGCCATTATCCTCGCTCTTAAGGAATGGCGTCATTTGCTTGAAGGTACTAAGAATCCTGTCTTAATCCTAACAGATCATAAGAATCTGACCTATCTCTCGGAGGCCAAGAGATTGTCCTCTCGTCAGGCCAGGTGGGCACTGTTCCTGTCTCGATTTAATTTCATTGTATCATATTTACCAGGGTCAAAAAATATCAGGGCTGATGCACTGTCAAGACAATTTGAGGCCGACAGTGACAGAGTGGAAGCACCAGCACCCATCATCCAACCTGATAGAATACTGGCTACTATACGCACGAGTATCACTTCTCCTTTAGGGGAGGAGATCCTGGCCTCTCAGGGGTCCGCTCCCCATGAAACCCCAGTGGGCAAATGTTTTGTCGCTGAATCATTTCGTACTAGGCTGCTCGAAACCTACCATTCCTCTAAGGCTGCGGGACATATTGGTAGAGACCAATTGTTATGGTCCCTTTCTCAGTTATTTTGGTGGCCTTCCATGAGAAACGATTGTGCCGAATTTACGAATGCCTGTGCCACCTGCGCCCGCGCTAAGATCCCGAGACATCTCCCTGTTGGCTTGCTTCAACCGGTGCCTAATGGCGAACGCCCCTGGTCTCATGTTTCCATTGATTTTATGGGAGAGTTGCCTATGTCCAAGGGGTACTCCTTTATATTCATGGTGGTGGACAGGTTTTCTAAAATGGCTCATTTCGTGCCCCTCCGTGGTCTTCCTTCAGCGAAGGAATTGGCAATGGTGTTCGCCAGAGAAGTATTCCGGTTGCATGGAGTGCCTAGGGTACTGGTGTCTGACAGGGGGAGCCAGTTTGTGTCTAGATTTTGGAGGGCATTTTGCCAACAGATGGGCATACAGCTGTCCTTCTCCTCTGCCTACCATCCCCAGACCAATGGAGCCGCTGAACGAGCTAATCAGGGCTTGGAACAATTTCTCCGTTGTTTCGTTACTGACCATCATGATAATTGGTCCGACTTGTTGCCTTGGGCAGAGTTCGCCAGGAACTGTGCGGTCAATTCTTCATCTGGGAGCTCTCCGTTTCTGATTAATTATGGGTTCCAGCCCTGTTTGCTTCCAGACTCATTTCAGACGCAACAGATTCCAGCTCTGGATGAGCATATCGAGCAACTCCGTTCCACATGGGCACAAGTTCAGAGGGCACTTGGTCAGTCATTTCAGCGTCATCAGCGCCATGCTAATCGCAGAAGGCTTCCAGCGGTTTCCTTTCAGGTTGGGGATAGAGTATGGCTTTCCTCCAGAAATCTCAAGCTGCAGGTTCCGTCTAATAAGTTGGCTCCTCGGTTTATTGGTCCATACAGAGTTATTCGCAAAATTAACCCTGTCTCCTATGCACTAGACCTACCTGCATCCATGCGTATCCATAATGTGTTCCATGTGTCCCTTCTTAAGCCTCTGGTTTGCAATCGCTATACTACCACACCTGTGGTGCCAGGACCTGTTGAGGTCGAGGGCCAGGAGGAGTACGAGGTTCAGAGCATTATTGATTCCCGTAGGCTTAGAGGAAAGGTACAGTACCTGGTACATTGGAAAGGGTACAGTCCTGAGGATCGATCATGGGTGGATAGTACGGACCTTCATGCACCTAGGTTAACTAGGGCCTTTCATGCCAATTACCCGCAGAAACCTAAACCCTATTCTAGGAGAGGGGGTCTTTGAAAGGGGGGTACTATCACGGTGCCCGTGATTTGCTGCAGTTACTTGTCTGTCACCAGTAGGGGGCTTCTATTGGCTGTCTGCAGATAGCCCGCCTCTTATTGACTATTTAAACCTGGATTGGGCACCCTTTGAGTGCCCTTTCGTGTTGTTTCTGACCTTCTTGCTATCACTATGCTAGTGATAGCTGGGCCTCTGTTCCAGTGTTCCTGAGTTCCTGATCTCCTGTGTTCCTGAGTTCCTGATCTCTACTGTTCCAGTGTTTCCTGGATGCTGAGTTACTCCAGTCCTGGTTCCGGCCTAGTCTCTGGTGTTGCAGTTACTGCTGAACTTCTTCTTTGCTGTTTCCTGACCTGACTGATGGTTGCTGGTTCCTGTCATCTCATCACCTGTCTTCAGTATCCTGGCGACCTTCTGCCTGGTCGCGTTGGTGACATTGCTACAATTCCGTGTTGGTCCCAGCATGCGAACGCTGGTTTGCTCCTAAGCCTTACGGCTATACAAACTCGCTTGTTACACCAGTGTGCGGTCACTGGTTTGCTCCAAAGCCTATCAGCTATACAAATCTGTGTTGGTCCCAGCGTGCGGACGCTGGTTTGCTCCTAAGCCTTGCGGCTATACAAACTCACTTGTTACACCAGTGTGCGGTCACTGGTTTGCTCCAAAGCCTATCAGCTCTACAAATCCGTGTTGGTCCCAGCGTGCGGACGCTGGTTTGCTCCTAAGCCTTGCGGCTATACGAACTCGCTTGTTACACCAGTGTGCAGTCACTGGTTTGCTCCAAAGCCTATCAGCTATACAAATCTGTGTTGGTCCCAGCGTGCGGACGCTGGTTTGCTCCTAAGCCTTGCGGCTATACAAACTCACTTGTTACACCAGTGTGCGGTCACTGGTTTGCTCCAAAGCCTATCAGCTCTACAAATCTGTGTTGGTCCCAGCGTGCGGACGCTGGTTTGCTCCTAAGCCTTGCGGCCATACAAACTCACTTGTTACACCAGTGTGCGGTCACTGGTTTGCTCCAAAGCCTATCAGCTATACAAATCTGTGTTGGTCCCAGCGTGCGGACGCTGGTTTGCTCCTAGCCTTGCGGCTATACAAGCTCGCTTGTTACACCAGTGTGCGGTCACTGGTTTGCTCCAAAGCCTATCATCTTTACAAATCTGTGTTTGTCCCAGCGTGCGGACGCTGGTTTGCTCCTAGCCTTGCGGCTATACAAGCTCGCTTGTTACACCAGTGTGCGGTCACTGGTTTGCTCCAAAGCCTATCGGCTATACAATTCTGTGTTGGTCCCAGCGTGCAGACGCTGGTTTGCTCCTAAGCCTTGCGGCTATACTACTCACTTGTTACTCCAGTGTGCGGTCACTGGTTTGCTCGCAAAGCCTAACGGCTATACTATTCAGTGTTGTTCCCAGCGTGCGGACGCTGGTTTGCTCCAAAGCCTTGCTGCTTAACGATTCTGCTAATTTGCCAGTTTCATCTGACTGCTGCTACTATCTCTAGGCTGCCCTGCCCGGTATTGGTAAGGCCGGTAGAACCTTTTGCCACATTCCATCTGAGGTTGCCTTACCCGGTATTGGCAGGGCCGGTAGAGCCTACATTGTGTATCTATTGAGGCTGCCTTGCCCGGGAATTTGGTAAGGCCGGTAGAACCGTTATGCTATTCTATCTGCAGGTTGCCTTACCCGGTATTGGCAAGGCCGGTAGAGCCTAAAGACTGTCCTGTCCGGTATATTGACAGGACCGGTAGAGTCTGCCTTCTGTCTGTGCTATATTCTGTATATATATATATATATATATGTTATTGCCATCCTAAGTTATCAATTTATTATTTCAATAAAATTGATTTTTTACCTAAAACTTGTGTCTGAGAGTCATAATAAACCGTGACATCCTGATCTCAAGGTAAACATTTTTATTCTAGTAAGAACACACCCATAATTTTGGAGGAGGGGCAGGTTGAGAAGAAATATTGACCAATTTCTTCTTTTCTCCATACATAACTGAAATGGTGGGGGTTAGTTATATTACTGCTACTGTCTCAGGCGCATCACTGGAGCTAGTCATGGCAAGTGAAACCTTCATCATCCATCACCCATGTTACTGCTGTTGTTGATCCCATTCCTTTTGAGCTGTCTCATCATCCGGCTGCTTAAACAAGTCAGCAGCAACAGCAAGAACAGCAGTCACAAATTCCATATCTACATCAAGGCATTTGACAATGGCCTGTGGCCAATGGCCAACACAACATGATATGCTGGCACTAGGCCAATGGGGCATTTTTTCCTCAGGGCTTGTGATTAAAAAAAAATTAAAAAAACCCATAGGCCTACAACCGTAAGTACTGAAAATAATTTTTTCCTTAACAAGTCTAAGTCCTACAAATCAATGTTTGCTTAGGGCTTAAGCCTCTAGTAAGTCTAAGTCCTACTAATCTATGTTTCCTCAGGGCTTGGGCCCCTTAAAAGTCTAAATCCTACAAAGCAATGTTTCCTCAGGGCTTGGGCCTCTAACAACAAATCTTACAAATAATCCTCTACAAAATAATCTGTCACGTCAAATCTACCCCAGTGGCAGCTTATGTCAGGGGGTCCCTGTCTCTGTCATGTTAAATACACATTTCCTATTTTAATGTATTTTTTATTAACTGTCCCCTAATACCAGTCAAGAAACCCCCCAAAACAAATTCCCTGTTCAACTGATTCTTTCCTCAGACTCCACCCACCAACACAGAAACCCTCCTCAGACCCCTTTTATACCATGTCTTATGGGGATTTTTTAAATGTATTTAGGATTTAATTTTTATTAACTATCCCCAATCCCAGTAAACAACCCCCCAAAAAAATGTCTGTTCAACTGATTCTTTCCCCACACTCCACCAACAGAGGCACCCTCATGCCCCTCTTGTACTATGCTTTTGGGAAATAAAATAATATTTGCTATGTGTTTTGTGTAAATTCAATGTTCGCTTTGATTTCAATAGAATGTGCTAGCCGGAAAAAGCAGAAAAACTGCACTTTTCGTGGGAAATTATTCACCAAGCTGGAAGTACCATTATTCACTGATTTCCGTTTGAGGAGAAAATTCAGTTGTGATCATACTACTTGTAAGGAGGAAAAAACAGCGAATGAAGCTGATGTGGTTAGTGATGTAGTAATAGTGATAGTGAAGCATCTGGTGGGACTAGCGTTAGGGGGTGGTAGGGGAAGTAATTCAGAGCTGCTAGATTGAAGAATACAGAATTGTTGCCTAGTAGCATAATACCACCACCACAAGGAGCACAGATCAGCTGCCTGTGCCTGCTGTTAGTGCTGCCAGTCTGTCTTCTTCAGGTCTACAATTGATGACAAGTGTGACATTAGGGTACCCTCTATCACATTTCTCATCACCTCCTCAACCAGTGAGCATCAGCAGCAAGGAGGTACTGGTGGTGGTAATGATGATGGTGGAGAAGCTTGGGTGGAAGAGACATTAATGGCCTTTTAGCACAAACCGAGACGGAACGGGAGACAGGAATGGGGATGGACATCACCACCATCAGTGAACATTTGGGATTTGCTGAATTTGCTACTGCTCTAATTCCTGTGCTGGTGCTGAGTTGCAAGAGAAGCAGGATGCTCTGGAGCAGGCCACTGTGCCATAGACCACTACACATTATACAATTTTATTTACTCTATATTCACCTTATTTATTTTTCATCATATTACATTATTTTTAGGGTCTAGGTGTGTGTAACATACCACACACATATCTTTCTACCATACTACACTTAGATCTTTTTATTTTCTCTTTTCCACCTTTACATGTTCCTTGCTCCGAGCGCTTGACTTCTTTTTGCTTGGAGTTGTATCTACACCTGGGGAGCCTGGTGCGTAGATAGCAGCTCTTCAAGGAACTACAGTATCATAACCATCATTCATCCATTTTATCTCCATTCAATCATCCATCAATCCATCTGTCATCTCCATTTCATCAACTAACTGCTGTACAGGAAAGGTTGGAGTACCATTTCACAAACTAACTTTTTTCATTGGATCATGTAATCCTTCTTATATTAACCACCTTTCACCATATCTTTAATCCTATAACTGTTCTTTTTGAACTATCATTGCTCTCTTTTTGTTGTCTGTCATGGTCTAATACATCACATTACCTATATACCATACTGTGAGATCGTAGAATTCATATCATAGATAGTCTTACAGACTATACATTATTTTCAGTCATTATCATTTTTAATATACTAGAACCCACTCAACAAGCCTCACTGTTGGAGCGTTCTTTCTTTAATGAATATTTGATACATTTTTTTCACCCAGTGAGTGCCACTAACCCTGATTCAAACTATTACTAATCTGTAGTGATCACTTTATCATGGATAACACAATACACTTCACCATAAGTACTAAGAATTCTCTATGCAAGGGGAGGGGGAAACACTTTAACTATTAGTATTTAGGGTTGGCCAAATGCTGATAATGTATTAGGGAGGGCAAGTGGAAGAGCGAGAGGATGCACTCAGACTTCAGCACCAAAAGCACCAACTTTGGTCTGCATTGCACACCCTGGTGGCACTGAAGTATTGATAACTAAAATATCCCCTGTTTTACCTCAAATATGTAGAGACACAGAGGTGGCTTGTGAGTCTTCTTTTTACATCAATCAGCTGATCAGCATATAGTCAGCTGTAGACTGCAAACAGCTGATCAGCCTGTTCACGTAAAGACCTGGCAGAGAAGCTGCTAAATTTAACAGCTGCTTTGCTGGTTCTCTGTTTCACTACATAATTGTGAAGTGGCGCAGGGGATTCTTTAGATAGTTACCCCTTTAGTGCCACAGGAGTGTGCAATGCACTGCAGAGAAATGTGTTGAACATCTCCTCAAAGGGTTAAAGGAGGACAGCTGTTGTCTCTGGTCTCTAGTACAGGAAGCAAACTGGCTTCTGGCTCCAGTGAAAGCTATGTGAGAATCCTAAAGATTGTGTCTCAGTTTGGTAAATTTGGGACTATACACTCTGACAGCATAGCTACTGGAGCTTACTGAAGTGCCACATAACATAAAAAATACACTCACAGGAATGCAACAATGGCTCATGAAGCTGCATTTCAATATGCAAATAAGCCATTTTTTGAATTAGAACCTGAAAAATCATAAACTCAGCAAAGATGTGTCAAAAGCATTTTGATGTCAGCATATCTGTGTTTTTTTCACAGGGATCATATTTGCATATTAGAAGATGGAACGGGTGCAGCTGTGCCAAATTATTGGCAGCCTAGCCTCTTATTGAACTTTAGTGCATATCTCCCACTGGTGTTACAATTTCAGTGCTGAGCAACGTAGACATTGTTTATTTTTTTCAGTCACTGTAAAATGAAAATAATAATAATAATTATATACTCTTTTTAAATATATTGAGTAGAAGCAAACATTATGAGCAGCATATTGGACAAATCCTTTAAAGTAAAAAATATTGTAAATTAGCACTAGCAGAAAAAAAGATCGAGAGGAATAGAGCTTGTAAAAATAGACACCTGTGAAGAGTTAATTAGCAGATAATAAAAGATCTGCATGAACATGCAGGTTTGAGGATTAGGAAATCTCACCAGGGGCAGTAAGATAAATGCTGAGGCCTGATGTGAATTGTTATTATCTCAAGCTGCAGAGATTGGCCTCTAGGCACCTCTTGCTGTTTAGGGTGCACTTTCCTGCAAGTATCAGCACACATTGGTTCCCATGGCCAGGCAGATTTATTACACGTAAATGTGCTGCTATTACTGGTTAAAGCCAGTTGAAGTTTGCTCTAAAATCATTTTGATTTGGTGTGTTTGATCATGTTTTAACACATAACAGCATTTTCAGAAAAAGATATATATATATATATATATATATATATATATATATATATAAAAGATTTTTTAATGCACTTGGGTTGGGAACCCTGTTATAGCACATTACATAGGACATGGACTCAAATCAATATCAGAGAATTAAAATTTGAAGAAACTACCAAATTTTGTTGGTGGCTAGTAAGCATATTATATTAGTATGTTTTTATATATTACTTTGTATTATTATTATTATTATCATCATTTATTTAGAAATTACCAAACATTCCTCAATGCTGTTCAAATGGGGATATACAAACAACAAAGTGAAATGCATGCAGAGACTGAAACAAGTAGACAGAGGGCCCTGCTCATGAGATCTAAAGGACAAGAGTGAGTAGATAAAAAATATGAGGTGAAAGTAGATGGAAGAGTTATACAGTAGAATGAATAACAAGGTTGAGGGGGAAGCCTTAAATTAAACCAGATGAAAGGATGGTCACAGTGTAGGTATAGGTAAATAGAACAGAACATTTGTTGAGGTAAGAGATGGGTATATGGAATAAAGAAGATTTTATATGATTTAGGGATTTACTTTGCTAAAGAAAAGCAAGTCTTTAGAGAGTAGGTGAAGGTTAGGAAGCTGTCTAAGAGTCTGAAAGAGTAGGGTAGAGATTTCCAGAGATTGTAGAACAATCTTGGAGGTGTGAGTGAAAGTAGATTATGAGAAAGAAGAAGGAGAGATCATGGTTAGAGTATAAATAGATATAGAGCCAGCACTTAGAAATTAGGCCGGATTTGTAGAGGGGAGCAGATTTATGAAAGACTTTGTAAGTCAGTGTTTGTTAGTTTTTATGTTTGCTCCTGAAAGCTATGGGGAGCCAGTGTAGGGTTAATAAAAGATATGAATGAGTCTGACAGTATAATTTAGGATAGAATGAAGTGGTGCCAATCTTTGGGGAGGAAGACAAATTAGAATTAGATTAGCCGAGGCATGATAAGGACCTAGTGTATTGGTGACACCTTTTTAGAGACAAAGTCATAGTTTGGAGATATTCCATAGATGAACGTGAAAGGATTTCATGAGGGGAATTAATTAGTGGGTGAAGTCACAGGTGATACCCAGGCAGCAGGCCTGGGATGTTGGTGTCTAATGTACTTGTCAACATTATGAGAGTCACCTGGTATAGTAGCAGTGGCAGAATGAGGGAATGTCATAAGCTCTATTTTAGAAATGTTTTTTCTTTTTGAAGCAGTGGGACATCCATGAGGAAATGGCAGAGAGGTAGGCATTTGATTATATGTTCTAGTAAGGAGGTGTACAGCTTACAAAAGGAAAGATAGCTTATTTTCATACAGGAAGGACTGAAGTTTGAACTAGGCAGTTCTGAACCATTATAAATTCTGAACCAAAATTAATTAGATCACCAAGTGGGAAGTACAGAACCTAGTGGTACCCTAACAGAAAGAGCTATTAGATAAGAAATTATGTAACAGTTTAAGAGGGGTCTAAACAATAAGTTGAGAACTAGTACAGGGCTGTGTCATGGAGAGAAAGTGTATAGGAGAAATTGGAAGTAAAATGTGCCAAATTACACTGAGAGGTCAAGTAGAAATTTTATGGGGAATTGTGAATTGGCTTTAGATGTGAGTAGATCAGTAGTTACTTAGTGCAGTCTTTATTGAGTACAGGTGCGAAATTGTAGGAGGATGAGAAGATTGTTAGATGACAGAAACTGGGTTACACGGTTGCATATGTAATACTTTCAATGAGCATGGAAGCAATGGAGTGAGGTGACAGGGTGATCATTTTAAGGTCAGTAGATCTGATATGATTATTAATGTTTGAATACCATAGTCAATACGGCAGTAACATGGTAACATAGTTGATGATGCTGAAAAAATACATACCTCACCCTTGTTGATCCAGATGGAGGAAGAAAATCCCTGTTTAGGCCATTTCCAATTAAATCTCAAGTGGGTAAAAAAAATTCTTCATGACTCCAAAAGGAAGTATGACAGTTTCCAGGATACATATCCTACCGGTTTTGAGATAATAATTCTTAAAGGGATAGTAATACTTAAAATGTAAAAAAAAATATGTTGTAGGGTTTATCCCCCTGAGTAAAACAAGAGTACTCCCACTGCTGAAAGGTGTTTTATTCAAAAGTTATTAATTTTCAAAGTTGAATTTTTTAGGTGCAATATCACAGTGGCCTGAAATTATACAGTGGCGCTGTTGCTACATGATCCTATGGACAACTCTGGTCAGTTGACCATAAATCTCCATAGGATGGTGTAGCAACAGCGCCACTGTACAATTTCAGGCCACTGTGATATTGCACCTAAAAAATTCAACTTTGAAAATTAATAACTTTTGAATAAAACACCTCTCAGCAGTGGGAGTACTCTTGTTTTACTCAGGGGGATAAATCCTACAACATATTTTTTTTTTACATTTTAAGTATTACTATCCCTTTAATATTGTTCTGAAATGGAAATATATCCATCAATTTTTGAAAGCAACTGCAGTATCTGTAAACACAGCATCCCAAAACCAAGAAATCCACAACTTCACTCTCTTCTCTGCAACAGAAATTGCTGCCTTTGTTTTAGCTGAAAGTGCCTTTTCTCTTATCTTAATGGATGACCTCTTGTTTTTTGCTCATCTCTGTGAGTAAATAGTTCTGCAGATAGTTCTTTGCATTGACAAATACATTTAGAAATGTTAATCACATCACCCCTTAGACTTCTCATTTCTAATGTAACCAACCCCAGTTTAGCTACTTCTCCAATCCATCTGTCAGTTTTTGGACTTCTCTGCACTTTTTCTATTCCAATAATTTCTTAAGAACTGGGCCTAGATGCGCTAAATGTCAATGTGGTGTTGGTATGATATTGTCGTGTTCAAATCACTCAGACAATTCAATCTGCACACACATCAACATGTTCACAAAAATTGTCAGATGGAAGGGGAAGGCTGGAGAAGGTCCCTAATAGCATACAGGATTTTCGAAGTGTTGTTGGTGTGGAAGGGATCTCCTCCCCTCACACGTCACCAACATTATGACAATTCTGAACAGCATTGTCTGAGCTTCCCTACCCAGCCAGTAGGGGAATGCAGAGAAGGCTTTCAGCACCATGGACAGATTGAATGCCATAAGGATGTGCTTTTCTCACCCCTGTGGCATTCAAAGGGTTACAATAAACAGAACTAGTACACCAAGCACTACACAATGTGCCCCCCCTTAGTATGTCAACATATATTGCATATATTCGACATACTAACTCCGTCTGACTTTCACCTCAGGGACTGCCATTTAGTCGAGTACACTTTTATTCGACTCCATGTTTAGTCTACTCCATTTTTTTGTCTATTCCATTGTTTGGTCTACTCCATTTTTTTGTCTACTCCATGTTTAGTTGACTCCATTAATTGTCTACTCCATTTTTTGTCTACTCCATTTTTTGTTGACTCCATTTTTGTTCTACTCCATTTTTAGTCGACTTCACTTTTACTCGAGTCTTTTATTTGACACTTAACCCTTTGAGTACCAGAGAGGTACAAATGCAGTGTATGTCGGAGAATGTATATCGGAGAATGCATGTCGGAGAATGCTGTTGAAAATTGTCATAGCTCTCCCTACTGTTGCTCCATAGGAAAGTACAGGGGAGATCCCAAATACGACAGCCTGAGTTAGGTGAAGTGGATACTGTGAATTCCGACAGCAGAGGCTGCTATCGGAGATTACTGAATGAGTCAAAGAGTCACATTAACATGTCAACACACCACCTTGTATACGAATGTGTCTCATTCTGCTTCATTTACATATGGAAATGAGCAATTGTCGATGCGAAGAGTAAAAATTCATAAACAAGTCGACGGAATGTCGTATTGATGTCGATGTTGGCATTTTTTGGTTGAAATCATGTCGATCTGATGTCATAGAGACATTGGTGAATACTGCGGGTGTGCCTATGACCCAACTCCGACAGTTCATCGACATTCGTAGCCCTCTTCAACCTTTAGTGCATCTATGCCCTGGTGTCCAAACTGTAGTCTGTATTCTATATGAGATGTCATGAAGAGTTTATGCAAACCAACCACACCCCCTGTCACTGAGAGAATCCATAATAGCAAAACAGAAGAAAAATTGCACTCCTCACTGCAAGTTTCCCTTCTTTACCCACAGGCATAGCACAAGAGGGGTGTCAGGTTCCCACAGCATGCCATTGTGTGTTTGTTAGAGGAAGAGAAAGCAACACATTTGTCAGTTTGACTACACAGGCTAATAAAAAGGATTTGAAGCTTAGTTTAGGGAGTCTTGTAGGCAGGAAATCTGTTCTCTGTATTAGGGGAGTCTTGGGCCCTTGAAGGGAGAGGAAGGAAGAAGGCAGGTTGACTCCAAATACCTCAAATTTCTGTGTGACTGACTAGGAAGAAACAGGCAGCTGTGTGACCCAACTTCTTTTCTGATCTGCCTTTAATATCTGTGTTAGAGGAGGGTGAGAAAGGAGCAAAGGAGATTTACCACAAATACTCCAAATTTCTGTGTGACTGACTGGGAAGATAAAGGTAACCATGATCCAAGTTACATCCTGATCATTGCTGTTATTATATCTGTGCTAGGGGGTCCTTGGAAAGAAGCAGTTGAACAGGGTGTGTGTTTTTTTGTTGACAGTAATACGGATAGTTAATTAAAAAAATACATGAATAAAAATAGTTTGATAGGTGACTGAAATGAGTTGTGAATAATGAAGACATACTAGAAAATGTACAGTATTTTATAAAGAGCAAGACATCACAAACACAATTGGTACTGTTGTGTACTTCACTGTTATATTTGTCCAGCAAATATACTAGCAGCAGGAATAAGATGAAAGGAGTAATAGCAGTGCAGGCTCATTTTAGTAAAGTGGTAGTTCAACAACTGATTGCTGCCATGATTTGCTGCAGCATGTGCAATAAGTGATGACAACCTTTCTCTTCCTGAGGAGGTAGTTTGTCAAAGTCCCATAAAAAGTACCACCACCCCCATATATTAAACAAATGTAAGAAGAACACTGAAGATGACAGCAAGTCACATTCTATTGTAGATGGCATTATGGAGGAAGGTGTAGTAGTTCAGCCAACTACTGCTTCTGACACTGACAGTGAAAAGTTTTAAAAACACCAGTCCTGAAAGTAGCAGCACTGAGAGAAAGGATGGTTGCTTGCTACCATATACCATATGTGCTAAGACCACTGATTAATGTTTATGTATAATATATTAATAATGTAAGGTTAAATTAGGATGTTGATCTGCAATCAAATATCCAACTGCCATTTGGAGTCATAAAAAAATTTCTCGGTCTGCTTGGGGCTTACTTAGAAATGGCTTTAAAGTTTTTTTTTCCTTCCTCTGGCCCAACAGAGATCATATGGCATATGGATATATGTGCCATATGTAAGCAATATATTTATTTGTCTCTTCATAATTTTTTTAAATTTTCATAAATGGTATCTTCTTTTACAATCAGCAAATTAATTGTCAGGCCAAATATAATTTGTGGGCACTTCAAACATATTGATATGTACCTGTTTTGTTATTGTCAGGACCAGACATTTACCTATCTGTCAGAACTCCTCCTATAGCTGTCTATCAGTGAGCTTCCAGGGGTATTTCTATTCACTTCCTGTTGCTCTCCTTGTTGGATAATTCGAGCTAGTTGCTGTTCTCCTGTTATCAGTTCCCTCAGTCTCCAGTCTTAACCTTGGCTTCCTCAACCATCCATCTGTCTCCAGTCCTGATCTCAGCTTTTCTCAACCATCTGCCATTCTCCAGGTCTGACCTTGCCATCCTTCTACCACCTGCCAGGCTTCAATCCTGACCACAGCCTTCCTCAACTATTCACCTACACATCCGCCACGATTTTGACAGAACATCAGAGGGAATATTCACCTGTGTCAGTCTTCTGATTGCCAGGCGTTCATTCGCTATCATGGTGCCCGTGCTTTGTGCAGCAGGCGGCGACATTCTGACTGCTAGTTTGCATTGCTGGTCATTGATTGGATAACACCTTTTGTCGCCGACCTGTGATGATCTTTATATACCCTGTCATTTTCTCAGGATGGTGCCCTTTCGTGGTGTATTTGTTCCTGCATTCTGATCCGTTATCGTTTATTGTGTATGACCTGGCTTGCCTGACGGCGTTCCTGTTTCTGTTCCGTTGCTGACTGTATCTGGTTGAGAACCTGCTCCGTTGCTTACCTGGCCTGGCTGAGAACCCTCTTCCATTACCGACTGCATCTGGCTGAGGACCCGTTCCCGTTAGCAACTGTATCTGGCTGAGTACTCACTCCGTTGCTGACCTGGCCTGGCTGAGAACCCACTTCCGTTACCGACTGTATCTGGCTGAGAACCTGCTCCGTTGCTGACCTGGCCTGGCTGTGAACCCACTTCCGTTACCGAGTGTATCTGGCTGCACCACCTCCGTTACTCAGTGCTGGTCAGTGTACCTGTCCTGCTCTGACCCTTTGGGCTGCCAGTTGCCCTGTGCGCTTCCTTGTGTCTGGTACCGTGCATTTCCAGTTTACCACTGTGGCCTCGCTGTTGCTTCCGTTACTTTCAGTGGTTGCTGTATGTTAATCTGTTGTGCCGGGAGGCGCTGTATCTTGTCGACCGTTAGCTAGGCTTAGTGCCTAGTCTCTCACCATACCACTTTTGCGGAGTGTACAAGTGAAGTACCGGTGCAGTGTTCTATCATTGGCTGAGTTACTCTGATCTCTCTGTGTCCACCTCTCATACTTCACTGGGCTCACTCCCTCTGGGAGTTGCAGTATTCTGGGTGTTACCATTTGACCCTTGGTGTACCTGGATGTTCCAGGTAGAGTTGCTTATCTCAGCTGCAGGAGTCTCCGGCTCAAGAGTCAGCGTTACGTTGCACCATCCTCATAGAGGGGACATTGGTTGTTTCCACCACTATACGTGTTGTTCTGCGATCCACCCCGAGCGCACTAGGGATATTTTGGGAGAGTTATCTCGGTCTGTTGCCATCCGGTGCCAGGGCCAGTGGTGCCTTGATCCTTGGGTTCTAAACCACCCAGGCATCTGGGTTGTGACAGTAGTGTTGCCTTACTCCTTGGGTTCTGTGCCTCCCAGGCATCTGGGTGTGCCAACACAGTTGCCTCGCTCCTCTGGGTCGAGCCAGTCATCCTCATCTGGACCACCTCGTTCTAGGTCCTGTGGTCAGTCCGCTGCCTACCGATCCTGCCAGCTGTCCTGATCCATACCAGGACCTCTATTGTCTATAGATTGTTATTTTCATTACATGTGATTCCTGTATTGGCATATACTGTTATATTCACTTGCCTGCATATCTACTCCATTGTATGGGCCATAGGCCTATCTATGTCTTTGAACTTTTCTCTAATAAAGTTATTTTAATCTTACCAAGCTGTTCTGACTGTTCATCAAAAACCGTGACATTCGCTTGGTCACCCTCCATCTTTGCCGGAACATCTGAAGGAGGTTTCAACTGTGTCATTCTCCTGATCGCCAGGCGTACATTTTCCTGCTTACCATCCATCTTCACTAGATCATCAGAGGGAGGATTCACCTGTGTAATTTTCCTGTTCGTGAGGCATCCATACATGAACACCTCCTCATATATCTCTGGAACATCAGAGTGAGGATTGCCTGTGAGTCTCCCACCAGGCATTTATCCACCAGCTCATTCTTCAGCCAGAACAGCAGAGTTGGATTCACCTGTGTATTTTCTGTTCATCATGTCTCCAGTGGCCTCTTTGTCTGCGCATCTCTGCTTGGTGAGATTCACCTGTTTAGTATTTTCACATGGTACTCTGCTGAACCCATCCAGGTCCCACCCCTAGCTCAACTGGGGTCAGATATCTGGAACCATGGACAGCAAGTTTAACATGGCTTAGGCCACAGCAAGGGTTCATCAGAGACAGTGTACACACTCTAGCCACACTCCCTATTCTTCTGTCTCCATTACAGAAACTAACAGGTTCTTGACTTGCTACTCCTTATCTAGTCTTGTGTCCGCCATGTCCTCCATCTCCTCTCAGATATATCTGCACTTAAGGCCAACCCTCTACCTTTTATACCTAGCTGTCATCTCCGGTGCCAATGGTGCTCATCCTGCCTTCCAACCTTGCAGTTAGCATCTTGAACTGCAGCCCTTGCAGCTGCAAGAGCTCTGTGGGTATCATCTACAGTTGCCTGCCAGATTCCCTAATGTCAATTCCCAGCATCCACAGGAGAGATAGGAATATTGATTGTGACAATTATATTTTCTTTGTTGATAGGAATAGGAGGGTGCAAGAAAGAGGAGAGTTTTGTTGTTTTACACATATGATAGTTGTGAATGTGATTTATATACTTTATCATTTTCTTGCTTGACTCACAGTAACCCAAAAATTGCCGTACGGAGATGTGTTTTGTTTATATAATATCCTACACCAGGGTTGTCCAAGTTCAGTCCTCAAGGGCCATTAACAGGCCATGATTTAAAGATTTATCTGATTAAATACATGCAAGATAATTATTGGCTCATTAATTTCGACTGACCCACCTGTGATTAAGCAGGGAAATCCTTAAATCCTGTACTGTTGGTGACCCTTGAGGACTGAACTTGGACAGCGCTGGTCTTCACAATGGTATGTCAAGAAACAGTATTTGGAGGTGGGAAGCTTAAAGAAAAATAAATGTATAAAGTAAACATGACTCAGCTCAGCAACAGACACAGTCACACAAATTATTAAAAAAGAGAAAAAAAAATCTTAATAAAAACAATTTACCATCCCTGCTAATGGGTGCTTCTATTCTGCAATATGAATGGTTTTTCAGTGTTCTTCTATGCCCTGCATCCTGTTTGTCTCCACAACATTACCTCTTGTACTCATTGCTCTACATCAGTACAATGTGTGGACAGAAATTGTCATATACTTGTCTGCACAGAACTGCTGTGTGGAGGGGGTAATGGCATTGGTGGAGAGATCTGAGACTGAATTGTAACCCTTTGGACCAGTATGGAATTTGGGATTGGGAGGGAAGCCATTGGTGGTGGTGGCTGTAAAGGCAGATGGGGATGTCTGCTAGTCTCTGCAGCCACTTTGGTCTTCTTATTAGTGGAGGTTTTCGTGCTCCCAGGTTTTTGAAGAGGGGTAGTAGAAGTAACAGTATGGTCAACACCAGCAGAATTGGTATGGGAATAGGACTTTTTGTGCTCATAGATGTCAGCATGCCTTTGCTGCATATATTTTATTAATGCAGATCTGCCAGGGTTGCATCCCTCCTTTTCCCCCTTTTACTGTGTGTTCACAGAGGATGCATTAAAGGGATAGTAATACTTAAATTGTAAAAAAAAAAATAAGTTGTAGGGTTTATCCCCCTGAGTAAAACAAGAGTACTCCCACTGCTGAAAGGTGTTTCATTCAAAAGTTATTAATTTTCAAAGTTGAATTTTTTAGGTGCAATATCACAGTGGCCTGAGTACAGTGGCGCTGTTGCTACACAATCCTATGAACAGCTCTGGTCCCGGGACCATAAATCTCCATAGGATGGTGTAGCAACAGCGCCACTGTACAATTTCAGGCCACTGTGATATTGCACCTAAAAAATTCAACTTTGAAAATTAATAACTTTTGAATGAAACACCTTTCAGCAGTGGGAGTACTCTTGTTTTACTCAGGGGGATAAACCCTACAACATTTTTTTTTACATTTTAAGTATTACTATCCCTTTAAGCATTTTTAGTTTCCTGCACTGTTCCAGACATCAGGGAGATATATTTCCACACCAGGACTTAAGTGCAGGAGGAGGAGTTTGAGCCAGCACATGATGATATTTGGGCTTTGCCTCTCTGATTCACCTCTTCAAACTCTACAGCTGTTTTCAACAGTTCCACTACTATATCTTCAAACCATGTCATGGGAACCTGTCCCCCTTCCTGCCAACTTACATGATCCTGGCCCTCTTCCTGGCCACTCATGTGATCCTGACACTCTTCTTGTCCTCTTGCAGGAACCTGGCTCTCTTCCTCCTGACCATGAACAGGATTCTGCCCCTCATCTTGCCCACTCACAGCCATAACCTGCTCCATCACAGGAAAATTCATCTCTTCTTCCTTCCCACTCACAGGATATTTCACTATAACCTCCTCACAAGAGGATCTCTGTCACCTAGTATACCCGCCTGCAATTCCACTGTATCTTCTGAATTCAAGCCTCATTCTCACATTCTGTTCTCCTCTGTGCCACTTCATGCTCATCTGCTGAAGAAAGCTGTGGAGTGCACTGAAAGATTCAAAGGAATCAATGCTATCTACCAGATAATTTTTGAGTATATAAAAGGGATCTGAGGAGGGTACCTGTGTTGGTGGAGTCTGGGGAAAGAATCAATTGAACAGGGATTTTTTTTTGGTGGAGTGGGTTTGCTTGGTACCTAACATGACAGAGACATGGGCTCCCTGACTGGTGGCTGTGACTGGGGCAGACTGATTCGTGATGGGAGTATTTTGGATATGATGATTTGTAAGACTTACATTTGTTGTTTGAGGCCCAAGCCCTGAGGAACAATTGATTTGTAGGACTTAGTCTTCTGTTAGACCCAAACCATGACAAAACATTGATTTGTAGGGCTTAAACTTGTTTAGCATAAGTACTAAGGAAACATTGATTTGCTGTAGAACTTAGACTTGTTTTAGGCCCAAGCCCTAAGGAAACATTGATTTGTTGTAGGTCTTAGACTTGTGTTAGGCTCAAGCCCTAGGGAAACATTTATTTGTTGTAGGACTTGGACTCGTGTTAGGCCCGAGCCCTAAGGAAACATTGATTTGTAGGACTTATACTTGTTTGGCACAAGCCCTAAGAAAATATTGATTGTTGTAGGACTTGTGTGTGATGATGATCATGGATTCAATTGTCAATATTAGCTGTAGTACGCCTGAGGCAGTAGCAGCACCACAACTAGCCCCCACTACTTCAAGTATATGTGAAGAAAAGAAGTTGGCCAATAATGCTTCTCTTCTTTCCCCTCCTCCTACATCATGGGTGTGTTGTTGTAAGCAAGAACAGTGCCTCTCATCAGCAACTTCAATGTGTGTGTGTAGGAAATAGAGTAAATAATGGGAACAATGGACACATCTGCACTAACATCAAACAACTGGCACAACTGAAAGCAAACACCTTGATGCTTAGGTCCCCAATGTGAAATCATCCCCCAGAAACCAAGTACTGCTATTGTCACTATGCCCCTTGTCAGCACACTGTTAAGGTCATGTGACGACTTTCAGTTTTAATAATAATGATGAACATTCCCTGCCACCTGCTTAGGGTATTCTGATGGATGGAATCTCCTCATATGCCACTTGATGCCTTGGTTGTGATTATCCTCCACCACATTGACATATGTGGTCAACACACCACACAGTGTGCAATGGGTGGAAGCCAACTGCCACATCCTGACATTTACAGAATGGTTATCAGCTGGTGGGAGAGGTAACTATGACAGAGCTGGATTGTCATAAGATGTTGATATGTATTCCTGTACCCGGACTCTAGTATTAGAAGGTGATGGAGAGCCAGGCTCTGGCTAGGATTCTCTCTCATTCCTCCTTTTTGATTTCCACATCGCCTCTTGTTTCCTTTGTGGAGAGACTGGGAGAAAAGCAACAGTGGTGGCTTATTTATTTTGTGGTTATTTGGATTTAATGTGCTTCACAAAAATGTCCTGGTAATGTCTGTATTTCATATGCCGTATGAGGTAGGTTGTGACAAAGTGCTTTACCTCCTTTCCCCTTTTACTGACTTCCTGTCACTGATGACTGCACTGTGCCTGCCCCAAGAAAAAAATAGTTCCACACCTACGAGGACCTCAGAGTCCTCAACATCACCACTACCAGTCCTTCCTTGCTGCTGTTGATGCTCCATGAGCGTCTCACAGGTTTCAGATGATGACAAATGTGACAAAGGGCCCCCTATTTAATATACAAAATATGAATAGGCACAGACACTAAATGTAAATCCCTACTAAAAACCTGTTAATGATGGGTGCAGTCAGGGGACTCAAAAGCATACTTTATTATTTATATTCAAAGATAAGGAGTCCTAAAAGAACGACCTCTACAGAAAAAAAGCAAGACTCCCCTGCCAAAGCCTGCTATAGGCGATACGCATTGGGATCTGTCCGGAGGTCTCCAGTTTGCTCTCTGTGTCTCTCTATTTAGTGATGAGTATATCCTTTTTGTACTTATTTTTCTTATTTGGGTTTAGGATTTTTTTGTCACATTATTTTTGGTCACATTTTTATTGTAGGGTGTTTATATATATCTATATATATATATATATATATATATATATATATATATATATATTGATGGTACTTCCCTTCTTTATATTGGGAGGGACATTGAGACCATTTATATTATTAACAACTATGCTTTATTTGTTATGTCTGATGAGCCATTACTACCACATGTTATACTTGATGTAACTTACAACCTGTATGGGCATTTGTGGTATTTTGGTTTAGTTCATTATGTATCATATCTTTGTGGGCATTATTCTGGAGTAACCTCATTCGTTTTTGTTTTTAATTGATTTTAAAGTCATCCTTTTTGTACTTTAGTGTTTTTGTACCAATAAAGATTCAATTATATATATATTTTGTGTACCCTACTCTGAGTGCCTCTATTTATGAGACTTGATTTTTTTCTGGAGAGGTCGTCCTTTTAGGACTCCTTATCTTTGAAAATAAATAATAAAGAGGGTCCCCTACTGTCACACTTGCCATCTTTTGAGTTGAAGAAAACAGACTGGTAGCACGATCAGCATGTACCAGCAGCTGGTCTGTGTTGATGGAATTACTGCTGCTAGCCTGTTCTGCTTTCCTCAGCATCATGTTGCAGAGGCACAATGCAAGGGTAAGGGGAATCACAGGGTCAGGGGGATGTTGTGGGCTCCATTGGCCACTAGTCTGGCTACTCTGCATCACATTCACTTCCGCTTCCACTTCAGCAGGATGATCTACAATGGTCATGCTAGTCCCACCTGTAGCTGCTTCACTAACATCACATTCACCATGACTCTAGCTTCTGTATGGTAGCAGTACTAGGACTGCTTGGGGATGGCAAGTGTGACTTAGGGTCCCCTGCTGTCACACTTGCCATAATTTCCTCCTCCACACCCTCCTGAGTATCACAAGGTACACTGGAAGCAGTAGCATCAGGCACAGGTAGCTGACCTGTACTACTCTCAGTGTTGCCCACATATTCGTGTGCCTGATTTGACACTGTTTTCCTCCAGATCCCAAGGGGTGATTTAGGGGGACTGGGCATCATTGCATCTGGGGAATAAGGCCTTCCAGACCCTTCAGTGCTGGTGGTGGTCACTTCTTCCTCCTCCTCAGACTCACTGTAAACATAATGGTCTTTCCAGGTCCTCCTTTTCTTTGTAACCCTGATGCTCATAGTGATAGCACACACTATGTATGAAAATCTGCTGCCTTAATATTTCTAAATAAACAAAACAGCCTAGCACCCTCTCTCTCTAGCTGCTTCTGCTGTTCTTCAGTTCCTGGAAACATCACATTTTTGGCACAAAAAAAACAAAGTACATGTAAGTAAAGGGATGAGAAGTTTTTTTGTGAGAACACAACGGGACATTTCACTCACCCCTTTTTAACCTCTTGAATGCTAGAGAGGTCTCCAAAGCAGGTCTTTATAAGTTGGAGATTTCTCTAGCACTCAAGGGGTTAAAACATATCTAAATCAATGAGAATGTTTATTTGTCCCTTATAGTGCAGTTGGTTTGCCCCAGAATAGGTGCATTTTGCCATTATTCATAAGATGCAGTGTTTTATCTGTTTGTCCTCCCATCAATCTGCTGACTAGTGAATGGCCTGAATACTGCACCAAGATGTGTGCATGTGTATAAGGAGCTATGTGCAGACAGCCTTCTGTGCATTTGTATAGAAAACTGCATACTCATGTGTGCTTCACTGCTTACATTTTAAACTCCAGTCCTTGGAACACACCAACAATTGAGGTTTTACTTATATTCCAAATATATCTAATTAAGCAGATGTAGATAATCACAATAACTGATCTACTGATTACAAATATGTGGGATTTCAGGGATATCCTGAAAACAATACCCATTGGTGGGCCTTGAGGACTAATATTGAGGAACAAGACAGCTAATGTTCTAGCTTCTAAGCAGTAGTAATTCTAGAGCAAACCAGCTGCACCATAGGCAACATATAGAAACCCCCTTTGATTTAAATGGGGCTTTTAGCCTACTGAATTCTAGAAATGTCTCCAACACATAGCATTTAAGGGGTTAAAACTCAAATTTCAATCAATGGAAATATATGAATTTGCATTTTACCCCCCTTGTGAACTTGGTTTACTCCAGTATTCTTGGTGGGTCAGTCTCACTGACACAAGAACACCTGCTAAGGAGCTTAAATTGTTGCCACTTGTTCAAGACAAGAGCATGAACTCAGAGGAAAACAATAAATATGTTGGGCCTCTCTCTCTGACTATAACAAAAGTTCTATCACTGCTGAGAGATGCTTCACTCCAAAGTTATCACAGCTCAGACACTTTAAACAGAAGAAATGATCCAGATGCTACAGTTCTTCATATAATATGATAGTAACAGCTCATTCATTTTATGAAAGTATGAGCTGTTATACATTTGGAATTAGTCATCTCCCAGCCGTTGTAATTGCCAGAGGTCGTACCCAGAAAATACTAGGGATTGAGTACTTAGTAGAACAAAAATAAAGGTGTTGTCCAATCAGGTGCTTATGCTTGCATGTGTGTTTGAGAAGAATTTTTTTATTACTTGTTTAACGTGAAAAGTCTTTCAATTTTTGACAACGTTTAATGCATGGAAACCAACTATCAAACAAGCTGCATTTGTGGAATCTGTGTGCAGTTATGCAGGGTAAATCTTAACATTTCTGTCATAGTTTTATTATAAAGATACAGCAGGAGAATTTCCATTTCATTATTAAACTAAAGGAAGAATGTAGAATGGTGGATGTATTACTATAAATCTGAGCTAATAGGAGTTGAAGGCAGTGTCTGTGTGCTGTGCCTGCCTAATGCATATATACTATTCTGTCAGTGCAAAAAATGATCCTCTTTATGCCACTTGTATTAAGGAAAGGGCAACGGAGGTATGTATTGGCCTTTAGGGGTTTACTGGAATATATGAATATCCAAGTGCAGATCCACTGGCATTAACCTCCAAAACCAGTGTCTGCAATTTGGTGAATGTACTACAACAGTGGTTGCCAACCCTATTCTCAGGGTCAGAGACACCATCATTTTTAAGATTTTGATGCCAGGAAACCCCATATGCACATGAAAATGGTGTAAAATTACAACATTTCTGTACACCTTGTTTAGTGCATATCAATAAATTAATAAACAATGGATAGAGGAAGGGAACAACATGGAATGATCTCATGTTTGGCATAAGTATCTTAGCTAATTGGCATTAGGCAGACATTGAGCTAGAATATTGATTCCTGTTCTTGATTTAGTGCAGACTCTTATTTGCATATCCATTCCTCCATTCCATTATGCCTTAAGTATTGTAATGCGCTAACAAGACTCTGGGGCTCAGTTCTATTACCAGCGCTAAAACCGTTGTTACAAGAAAGACAAACAACGTGAATTTTGCAAACGTGTTACTTTGGTATTCTATTGCAGAACCACAGCATAACAAAACTGGGCTAGACAGCACATTTAAAAGTACTAACAAAATTGGCACTGTCTGTTTTTATTCAAAGTCCATGGAAATAGGTGTACATTTGACAACAGAAAGATCAAGTTCAGTGTCAGATGTGTTCCCCACATCATAAATGGAGCATTTATACAGCTAACACACAACACCAAAGGGTTCAATTATAAATTCCCCAAGAATCTTTAAATGGGGCTTCCAACTCTTTGTAATGTGTTGGAGACCTCTCTAGCATTCTAAGTGTTAAAATATCCATTTAAGTCAATGGGGATTAGTGAATATTTTGTTTGACCCTTACGAGACACTTGGTTTATTCAAGAATCATTCCAATTAGTACATCAGCCTCAAAGCTTCCATAAATGAAATTTCACCCAGCTCACGTACACATATTTGACAAATACACACACATTTAGCAAGTCTTTTCTCAATTAATTAATGTAATTGTTCACAATACTTCTGCAATATCTGCTTAAGCTCATAATTAGTCTTTGTCAGACAGTACAATATGTGAAGCTGCAGTTTGCCACAGAGATCTGTTTAAGGTGCAGACATTTATCATGATTCCCTTTAGTTCTGGAACAAACACAAAACTGAAATGGAAAATGTGGCCCTTATTTGAATTCAAATGCAGTTTGACAACAGAATGTGCTTTTCTGGCTAGTGGATACTGCCAAACCACTAATCATAATTGTGATTTAAAGTAGCATTGCACAACATTTGTATTTATTTTTCAAGGGGTCTTACATGTTTGCTTTCTCTCACTGTAACTGCAAAAGGTTAATCAAGTCTCTCAAATGGGGGTTGTTTTAACACTTTAGATGTTATAACTGGAGGGAGATACACTAAAGGTCCAAGAGGGCTCAGGATGGTGATGTCCTGTCAGATCCATGTTGAAGGCACATCACTAGTATGTGCTAATGCATCTTCAATATCACATACCGGTCAATCGACAATAATCTGCCCCAATCAGCAACAATCCGGCATGCCTTCAACAGGTTTACGAATATTTACTTAACTCATCAACAATGGCTTTTTTCCATATGGAAATGCATAATGAAAAGCAGGATAATGTGGCATTTCAACACATGCACTAAACTCCAATAGCAGTGTCTACTGTTGGAGTTCAGAGTCATATCTTCGCTGACCAGAGGCTGAAGTTAGGATCTCTCCATTGCTTCCCATATAGTAACAGCCTAGGGTTCTGATAATGCTGATAATGTGGAAGGGATGCTCTCCTTTACATATCACCAGGAGTATGACAGCCCTGATGTCTGAGTGCATTCTCTCTATCTATGACATTCACTGCACCATTAAAATGAAGCAAGCCCAGTAATATAAGACCAAAGGCATTTATTCAAACATTATTACAATCATTGGTACAAATTTCACACTCTCAAAAGACTCGCAGACTCAGATAACTCAAGACAAACTTCTTATCCCATCAATGCGTTTATATATATCACTTAATCATGATGGCATTCTGTCTGATCCCACATTTGTCCATAGGAGGAGCAGAGATGATTTGCTCAGACTTCAGCACCACAAAGAGCATAACTCCCATAGCTCTCTGTTGAATTTGAGGGAAACAGAAATAGAGTGCCTAAAGGGAGGAGGTGGCACAGAGGGACAAAGTGTTGAAAAGGGAGGAAGGGGCACATAATGGCGAAAGGGTGGAGGTAGAACAGAGTGGCAAATGACTGGAAGAGGGACAAAGTGTAGAAAGGGAGTAAGGGGCACAGAATGGTGAAAGGCAGAAAGGGAGGCAAGAAGGGAAAGGGAGTGAAATAGGCAAGAAGTTAATGGCACTCACCTCTTGCCTCTCTCACCCCCTTCAGCTCTTGTCTCACTCTTAGTACCATTCACTGAATGGGAGTGAGAGAGACAAGAGGTGAATGCCATTCATGTCTTGCCTTTTTCACTCCCTTCCACCTCTTGTCTCTCTCTTACTACCATTCACTAAATGGAAGTGAGAGACGAGAAGTAAATACCATTCACTTCTTGCCTCTCTCACTCCCATTCACCTCTTGGCTCTCTCTTTTGCTACCATTCACCAAATGGGAGTGAGAGAGGCAAGAGGTGAATGCTACTGCAGTGTGCAGACAGGTGTACACCACATTGCAAAGTACTACATTGCATTGCAAAACACTACATTTTATTGAAAAGCACTACATTGCATTTCAAAACACTACATTGCAGGGAGCACATGCATGGACATGGCATTACTAAGCACTACAATGAATTGCAAAGCACTACTTTGCATTGCAAATCACTACATTACTATAAGTACCTCATTGCCTTGCAGAGCACTTAATTGCAGGGAGCACATGCATGGACATGTCATTGCAAAGCACTATAGGATATTACATTACAAAGTGTTGAATTACACTGAGCAGACAATTGAGCTACGTAATGCTTTACCATACATTGCATTCCTATCTGCTCAGTGGGAAGTGATTAACAACATTACATGAACAAATGCAAGCAGTCCTGCCAAGTACTGCTACTACTTAGAAGGTCGAGCAGCTTGTACAGAGTGTTAAGTGTGAAGGAGGGGGGATCATATTACTACTGAGGAGAACGACTCAGGGACTGAAGTTGATATAGTTGGTGTTTGTACTAGTAACAGTGATGGTGAAGCCTCTGGTGGGACTAGCATTATTAAGGGAGTGGTAGGAGAAGTAATGCAGAGCATCCAGACTAGTGGTCAAGGGAGCATAATCCTGACGAAGGCAGAATTAATGCCTAGCAGAAATACCACCACCACCATGAGCACAGATGGTCTATCTGTGTCTGCTGCTTGTGCTGACAGTCAAGAAGAGATGGCAAAAGTGACATTATGGAACTCTCTGTCACATTTCTCATCACCTCTTCCAACTGGAGAGATGTCTGTAGTAGAGCAGCAGCAAGGAGGGACTGGTTGTGGCGGTGGTGATGATGATGGTGGAGAAGCTGGGGTGGAAGAGACAGTAATGGTCTTTTTAGCCCAAACTGAGAAGAAATGGGAAACAGGGATGGGGATGGGCATCACCACCAGCAGCAGCAGCAGCAGCAGCGAGCTTCTGGAATTTGAGGAGTTTGCTACTGCTCTAATTCATGCTGCTGATGAGTTGCAAGTGCAGCAGGATATTGAGGAGCAGACTAGTGTGCCACAGACCACTGTGGACAAAGTGGGAATGGGGTCAACAGGTGATGCAGGACTAAGACCAGTTCCACTTGCTAGCAGCAATACTACTGGTCCTATTTGCAGTGCTGATTCTGAGGCAGTAACAGAAAAATCATCCTCTGCCCCAACCAGTGAAGGGGAATATGAAGGAGAAGAAAAAACAGGCCACTCTTCTCCACTTTTCCCCTTCCCCCTGAGGTGTGGAACTATTTTTCTGGGCAGGCACAGTGCTGTCCTCAATAACGGCACTGTGCACAATTTGTAGAAGCATTATTGGCCAACTTCTTCTTTTCTCCACATATACCTGAAGTGGTAGAGGCTAGTTATGGTTATGTTACTGCCTCAGGTGCATCACTGGAGCTAGCTGTGGCAAATGAAACCTTCATCATCCAATACCCATGTTACTGGTGCTGTTGAACCCATTCCTTTTAAGCTGTCTAATCATCCTGCTGTTTACACAACTTAGAAGCAGCAGCAAAAACAGCAGTCGCACATTATGCAATTACACCAGGGCATTTGACAATGGTTAGTGCACCTTGGAAGAAGACACACAACTGGATAGCCTAGAGGAACACATTGTGACCCTAAAACTGATAAAGCCAGGGGCTTTAAAGGAAGATGAAGTAGTAGGGTGAATTGACATTTCTGTTTACTCACAGTGTATTACAGAACAGATGCAAGTGTTGGAAGTAGGGGATTAGGTTAGGGTAATAATACCTAGCCCATGCTCAGGGACACATGAGGCATCTGTGGGAAGATTTTTTTACGAGGACAGGTAGCTACATATTTAGTCCAGTTTGAGGGAGAACTAACCTTGTTCATCTTCCTGCTTCTAGGTTACTGGGAATTCCCTGATTGTGGTGACATCATGCCTGCAGCAACAAGACAATGGGATAGTCTGTTCCTTGGAGATCTTACTGCTAAGAAATACATCCCTCGAGCTCAGTGCTTTGGAGCAATTTCCTTTTTCATTTGTGTTTTGTTCATCTGTGTGGGGATACTTTTCACACCGGGTCCAGGACGTATTGCAATCTAATGTCTCATAGGGCAAGAGATTAGTGACTGGCATCCCTGATAATGTTTTGTTTTGAGCACATTATGCTTTTGCAAAGACTGTCAACCATACTGACTGTTATGTACGTTCACATGTTCCTGGTGTTAATGCAGGAAGATTTTATGCCATACCAGTCTGAGGGATATCATGGGACAATGTGCAGTATAATATTACTTGGCTGACTGAGACTAAGTGTAACAGCTTTGCATCGTTTATCCTGATTAGGTATCATGCAGGCATACCAGAATGGTTTTATAATCCCAATGCAACATCATGGGGAGACCGGGTTAATGTGAGAAAGTGAGGTGTTTGTTCTATGGGTAAAGTAAATGTATTTCCTAACCACACTACCATTTCCTTGGTTAACATGGCAGTGGAGATTTTCCATGCTACACAGGAAGGGATGGTGTGGTCTGTTCCACCTGCATCTTTGCTAGTCTGAAGGGACACAATCACTCCTGGGTGGACTGGTAAAAATCTCTTGAAGTTTGGAACTGTGCCAACATCAAACCACAAGGAAAGACACAAGCATGTTTTAGATACACTATATTGTCTAGGATTTTCACAAAATAAGTTCAGGGATGGCACTTTATTTGGCCAGATACACTGCACTGGATATGTGGGAGGAAGGCATACAAATGATTACTTTTAGGGGCCAGGCCCATGGGTACATGTTAGGTAGGAAAGATGCTTCCAGGTATGTTCTTAATACATCCTGATAAATTATGTCTGAGACATGTCCCAGTACACATGCTTCATAAGCGGGACAGTGATTCAGCCTCAGATTTCATTTATGAATCAGATGGCTATCAGTTTGCAGTGGCCCTGTTAGAGGCCACTAGTACAGCTAGGGGTAGTATATATTTTAATTATATTCAAGATTTAGCCAGGCTTATTGATAATATCAGTGAGACATATACTGATACATTTTGTTTTCTTGGGAGGGAATTAAAGATGATTCATACTCAATAAACCCAACACACTTTCATATTGTATTATCTTACTGCTAGCCTGGGAGGTATGTGTACTATAGTAGAGTCTGTTTGTTTTCACTATATTAATCAGACTGAGGATACTGAGGACGCTATAGAGGCATACATACAGCAGTTAAAGGATCACTTTGCTGCTGAAGATCACTGTACCCTCTCAGGGTGGTTTGATAGTTTCAATCCTGCTAATTTTAAGTCATGACAGGAGGCTTTGTATTTGCTGAACTCTATTTACTAACTCACCAACAGAAGCAAAGGAAAAACAAGAGTTAACAACCAATCACAGAAAATAATAGGTTTAACAAGCTGTGTAAACCCCCATAACTTCCTCTTTCTTTGCTGCTCACCTAACAGGCAGCAGGTCAGAGTATTTACTCTTTTACCACATATTCATTGCTTTATACTTTATATTTTATTGTATTTCTAGTTATTTCTTATCTCTGATATTTATCTTCCACCCCCTTTTTCACTCGTATTGTTCTGGCCCTGATATTTTGGTTTATCCCGTTTTTCACAGGCCTTCTTTTAGGCCAGTCCTCTTTATTTTCTGCCTTATTTTAGTTTTTATCTTCAATGTTTCACTACCTCAGCATTTGACATCCTTCTCCTCTCCCTGCTTCAGCCTTCTCTCCACACTCGCTCTGAGTGCTGGCCATTATAGGCGGGTCTCGTGTCTTCTTGCGAGATCTCACTGCCATTCTGTTTTCTCCTCCTCCACATCTCAGACCGTTCTGCTGTCTTTCTGGCGCGGTTACTGTGAAGCTCGCATCATTCCTAAGCAGTAATTTTGAGGGTGAGCCCCTCTTTGGCTTGGCATATTTTTCCTTGCTTATTCCTACTAATATTTGACGTAGTGGGCTCTTCCTATTCAACCTGGTCACTGTTTTTATAGCAATTCTACAATTGGCTTAAGCCTTTATTTTGCTGAGTGCTGGTGAGACCTCTTATGCTACAATATGCCTTTCTATTTAATTCTGGGTGAACCCCATTATATGTACAGCCATCTCCTGTTGGTTATTTTAAATACATTGTAGGTGAGCCCTACTATCTGCATCCTAAATTATTTCAGTTGGGTGATCCCCAATATTATATATCACTATGGATAAATCTCAAAGACCTGCACTAGATGTAGATAATCTACATGAGATTATAAATACTGCGGTTGCTGCATCTTTGCAGAAGGCTTGTTCTGGCTCTTTGCCCATCTTGCCTGCTTATTTGGATACTCAGACTCCTGCCCCTCAATTAGAAGAGTCCGCAGAATCTGATGTCTCAGACATGGGTGCATCTCAAATTTCTAAGAGGCACTGGAAAGGCTCTGGTTCAAGATCTAATCCTGCTAAGGGCAAAACCCCTGCAAAAAGTTGACCTCTGCCCCTGAGGTTCATGGGGCGTATCGATTGTCCTCAGATGAGGAGGACCCTGAATTTCCACCAGAATTGACTGAAGTGGATTATTGGCAGGTTAATGATTCTGATTTTTCTGAGGCTGTAGATCCCTATGAGATTCACTCTCAAGATCCTGAGCAACGTACGGATGAGCCACGTGCTTCCAATGCACCTACTATTTCTGATAATGTCCTTGACATTGATCCATATAAGATCAGACACTATGGGAAATTCCATGTTTGACTCTACCAGCCTCCGTCACCCACGCTCTGCTGAGTGGGTCCCTCCGCCTCACCTAACTAACTACTTACATTTCTGGTTAAGGCATCCTCTTGATAAAGAAGTCAGAGCTCGCTTAAAAAGCAAATGCCATCGCCAGGTGATCCCGGACAAAGTGGCTCTAACGCCTGAATTCGATCCAATGATGATCACTTTTATGGCCAGGTCAGGCAGGGACCCCAGAAAGGGCATTGAGAAAGGCCTTAAATTGTCTCAAGATAAGTTACTCGATGTAACGGGTCCTATGGCCCAGATATTGTACCTTGCTGACTCAGCCCTTTCTTCTAACACCGTGTTGGATGGCCATTCTAATCGAGAATGGATCCAGAGATGCATTTGCTTAGTGGGAAATGCAAATGTCGCTACCTCCAATGAAAGGCGTAAAGCTGCTCTGCTGCGAATTGATTCAAAACTCATAGATTTGAGTGACAAGGAGCTGGGGCCTTCTGCTAAAGGTATGCTGTTTGGGGAGCCCTTTTTGAAACAGCTCCAACAACCTGTCAACATTTTCTCTTCACTCAACAAGGCTCAACTTTCCTTAAAGAAAGTGTTTAAACCTTCCCACCAGAGGAGTGTTTTTGGCAGGGTTGGTAGACAGAGGGGCCGTGTCTCCAGCCGGTTTTGGCATTCAGGCCCCAGAAATCTCCAGTCACAAGCCTTCTACCAGTCCTCTTCAACTAGACCTCAGTTTCCGCAACACAGAGGAGCCACTGGAGAGGTGAGTTTAGTTGTATTAAACCCTTTTCCCCTCTCTTAACCGCAGGCAGACTACCTTTTTTCTCCAGAATTGGATGCTGATATTCTCGGATGCTTGGATTCTCCAGATGGTCCGTGGCTACGAAATCGAATTCCTGTCAAATCCTTTTCAGCCCTCTGCTCCAGTCCCATTGCGCATGTCACTTCATCATCATTCCCTGATTCACTACGAACTCTTCGGTTTCAGAGACAAAGGAGCAATCCAAAGAGCTCTAGACTACTGTGGATTTTTCAGCAACGTCTTTCTGGTCACAAAAAAATCAGGGGAATCAAGATCAGTCATCAGTTTGAAGAATCTGAATGCCGTCATCAAATACAGGCATTTCAAGATGGAAGGTATCCATCTTCTTTGAGACTTCCTTTCAAAGGACGATTGGTTCACGCGTCTAGACCAGAAGAATGCCTATCATTCCGTGGCCATCCATCCGTCGAGACAACCTTTTCTCAGGTTTCTGTGGAACGGAGCCCCATGGAAATTTATGTGCCTCCCTTTCGGGCTCAACTCAGCTCCATGGTGCTTTACAAAGCTTCTCAAGCCGTTTTAGCTCATCTTCGAGCGTCTGGTTTCCATTGCATTGTTTACCTGGATGATCCCTCTCGAATGTAACAAAGGAAATTTACCACTTATGCTTCTAGAGGAATATCACCGGTCAAGCGGAATACCTCCCGGGAGTCTCCAACCTAGAGGCAGATTGGTTCTCCAGACACTGGAGGGATTCCAGTGACTGGATGCTTCACCTCTCAATTTTCCTTCTTCTAGCAAGGATGTGAGGTCCACTTGTTCTGGAACTTTTTGCTTCCCGGGTGAACCATCAAACTCCTGCTTACTTCAGTTGGCTTCCGGATCCGGACTCCAGAGCAGTAGACGCCATCCTCCAACCTTGGCCATCGACAGGAGCTTACGCCTTTCCCCCATTCATGATGATCACCAGACTTCTACATTATCTCAGAATTCAGGGCTTGGACCTTACATTGGTAACCCTCCTTTGGCCGAGTCAACCTTGGTTTCCAAACCTTCCATGTCTATCGGTCAGAGATCCTCTCCTTTTTCCATCCATTCCAGATCTTCTGACGGATCCCAAAGGCAACTGCCATCCCTTGGTCCTT
Organism: Rhinophrynus dorsalis; assembly: GCA_037306005.1. Lineage (NCBI taxonomy): Eukaryota > Metazoa > Chordata > Amphibia > Anura > Rhinophrynidae > Rhinophrynus > Rhinophrynus dorsalis. Next base: position 352,112,738 of record CM074719.1, on the reverse strand, counting down.
CAGAATCAGGTATGCCTGGTGGCTTGGTCTCTTTCATGGGATCTTGGAATGTCCAGGTCCTATCGGAGTCAGCTTGTCGACTCCTTTGGGACACCTGGGCCCCGGGAACACGACGTTGTTACATTTCGGCCTGATTAGCCTGGTGTCGCTAGTGTGTGGGATGGAATTGCGATCCCCTTACTACCCCTGTTTCTTTGGTTCTCAATTTTCTTTCTTCCCTTTCTGATTTGGGGAAATCTTACAGGACCATCAATGTCCATAGATCGGCGATTTCAGCCGCTCATGTCACCTTTCACGGCCTTCCCATTGGTAAGAATCCCTTGGTTTGTCGCTTGATGCAAGGTATCAGAATCACTTTTCCTCCTCAACCCAGATATTCCTCTCTTTGGGATGTTTCCACGGTATTGCAATTCCTGCGGACTTGGCCCGAGAATGAACTCCTCTCACTTCTCCAACTGTCCGCTAAGAACTGAGACTTATTCTGAGAATTTTGAATGCCACTCTCTAGGAATTATATCCTTTTACTGCATATGGCTTAGCATGCCTCTCCACTTCCTTGGTCTGCTGTTCCTTTTTATAAAACATTTGTAGGGATGAAAAAAATACTTAAAAAGAGTGCAAAATTCTTATCTTGTAGAAGATGTATTTTCTCTTCAACTTAGTTATCAATCAAGTCATGCAAAACTTTCCCAAAAAAACAATGAATATTTAACTGTCATGAAACATTGTCTATTCTTTGAAGCATTGTCAGATGTATACTGTCTTAGCCATAAGGTCCTATGTCCAGCTTTGTCAATGGTTTTGGCCCTAGCAGTTATTCTGACAACTTTCCATGGAAACATCACAAATGAAATCACTTGCTAATTTTCACATAGTATTTAATGACTTGTGATTTTATTAATTATGTAACCCCTGAATGACACATGACGTGTCAGCAATAGGGGTGGGTGAAAGCTCTCACTGTGTTCCAGAGAGGAAAAAAAACACGTTGTTGTCTGCTTTTTTGTGGGAAAATCCACTTTAAAACAAATGATTGAAATCTTTGCATTTTTTGCAATTCTTAGACATTTTCTCAATGACTAGAAAGCTTCCGATCATTGATTTATATATTTTTCTCCTGTTCACTATAAAAATGTGAAACACTATAGAAGCAGCTACAGAGCGAGGTAGGCGTGCTGTGCTGTTCTGCTGTGTATTTATAGCAAAATTGAGGCAGGAGAGGCTCATAGTGACTTCTGTCACTATGAGTAGGTTTAAAATAATAAAAGGAGGCATTGGAAGGACCCTTATGTTTCCATTGATCTTGGATAATTTAATGGGAAGGGAGGAAGAAAAGGATAGTAGTGAGAGCAGGACAGGTCAGCTGCCTGTTCCTGCTGCCAGATGTGCTGCCCCTGCTGTCACCATTGCTGCGCCTGCTGCAAGATGTGTTGCCCCTGCTTCCACTAGTGCTGCACCTGCTGTCAGACATGCTGCCCCTGCTACTGCTACCACCATTGCTGTGCCTGCTGTAAGACGTGCTGCCCCTGCTGCCACCAGTGCTGTGCCTGCTGCCCATGCTGACCCTGCTTCCACCAGTGCTGTGTCTGCTGCCAGTGCTGAACCTGCTGCCACCAATACTGTGCCTGCTGTCAGATGTGCTGCCCCTGCTGTCACCATTGCTGCGCCTGCCACAAGATGTGTTGCCCCTGCTTCCACTAGTGCTGCACCTGCTGTCAGACATGCTGCCCCTGGTACTGCTACCACCATTGCTGTGCCTGCTGTAAGACGTGCTGCCCCTGCTGCCACCAGTGCTGTGCCTGCTGCCCATGCTGACCCTGCTTCCACCAGTGCTGTGTCTGCTGCCAGTGCTGAACCTGCTGCCACCAATACTGTGCCTGCTGTCAGATGTGCTGCCCCTGCTGCAACCATTGCTGAACCTGCTGCCACCAGTGCTGAACCTGCTGCTAGTGTGTCTTGTAGTACTCAGGAGGGGAGGGGGAGAAGATGATACCAACTGTGATAGCAGGGGACCCTAATTCACACTTGACATCCCCAAGCAGCACTGCCAGTGCTAGTACTACTACAACTAAGGTCCAACAGCTTGTTAGTGTTAGGAGTGAAGGAGGGGGTAATCAATATTCTATTTTAATAGTGACTGTGGGGAGGAAGACTCTGAGACTGAACTTGATGTGGCTGGTGATAGTAGTAGTAACACTAATGGTGAAGCAGCCGGTGGGACTAGTGTTAGGGAAGTGGTAGGGGAATTATTTGAGAGCATCCAGACTAGCGGTCAAGAGAGCCCACACTGTTCCTCTGGCCCTGGGAGTCCAATTCCCTTCACTACAGTGTCCAAGTGGAGCATGATCCTGAAGAGGCCAGAACTGCTGGGGGAAAGCAGGCAGAGAAATAATACCACCACCACCAGCAGAAGCACAGATCAGCTGCCTGTGCCTGCTGTTACTGCTGCCAGTCTGCTTTCCTCATGTCACCAAGAAATGTCAAGTGTGCCATTAGGGGACCCTCTGCCACATTACTAGTCACCTCCTCCAAGCAGCAGTGAGATGTCTGTAATAGAGCAGCAGCAGCACTACTTAGGTAATAGTGGTGGTGGTGATGATGATGGTGGAGAAGCTGGGGTGGAATACACATTGATGGTCTTTTTAGCAGAAGCTAAGAAGGAATGGAAGACAGGGATGAGGATGGACATCACCACCAGCAGTGAGCTTTTGGAATTTGCAACTGCTCTAATTCCTGCTGCTGCTGAGTTGAAAAGGCAGCAGGATGTGGAGGAGCAAACTAGTGTGCCACAGACCACCATGGACACAGTCCTACAAATCAATGTTTCCTTAGGGCTTGATCCTCTAACAACAAATCTAACAAATCATCCTCTAAAAAATACTCTATCATGTCAAGTATCATTCCACCCCAGTGGCAACTTATGTTAGGGGGTTCCTGTCGCTATCACTTTACATACAAATTTCTTATTTTATTTTATTTATTTATTTTTTATTAACTGTCCCCCAATACCAGTAAAGAAGCCCCCAAAACAAATTCCCTGTTCAACTGATTCATTCCCCAGACTCCACCCACCAACACAGGCACCCCTCTCAGACCCATTTTATACCATGTCCTATGTTTTTTTTTTTTTTAAATTGTATTTAGGATTTATTTTTTATGAATTGCCCCCAATCCCAGTTAACAACCCCCCCAAAAAATTCCCTGTTCAACTAATTCTTTCTCCACACCCCACCACACAGGAACCCTCATGTCCCTTTTATACTATGCCTTTGGGAAATAAAATAATATGTGTTTTGTGTAAATTCAGTGTTCCCATTGATTTCAGTGGAATGAGCTAAGTGAAAAAACTGGAAAAACAGCACTTTTCTCTGGAAATTATTCGCCCTGTGAGAAGTGCCATTATTTGCCGATTTCAGTTTGAGGCAAACATTTTCACCCAACCCTAGTCAGAACCATCACGCCGTTCCGGTCGTAAAGGACCAGTGACGTTCCTGGCATGCCATGGGATTCTGGGATGGCAGTACGGCTGCACACCTCTCTGCCATCACAGAATTGATTGCACAAGAAGGGCTGTGGTCCTTAACAGCCTTAAATGATCCAGCCAGAGTCTGACAAATCTTGCTATGCAAGCAGTGCCAAAATTAACTTTTTCTACTTTCATATAACCTGAACAAGGCCATTTCATTTATTCACATGATCTCTAAACCCTGGTGAACTTCAACTGGAATGGTAGTCTTTGCTTCTTTATCCACTGAAATTTCCATGCATAGAAACCCCATAAAATGTCTGTTTCATCTTATGCCCGAAAATTCCTGCTGAGGAGTTGGGGCATGCTCAGTATGTGTGGTTCTATGGCTACAATGCAGTGGAATAAGGCTTGGGGCAAGATGTGTGGTTTTATGGCTACCATAAGTCAAGGTTAGGTGTTCAATATATGTGTTTCTATAGATACTATGAGATACGGCTGGGTATCATTATGTGCGGTTCTATGGCTACCAGTACAGAGGGTCATTGCTGTGTGGTCTGTATGTGTGGCACAGTGGGAAAAGACTGAAGGTCAGTATGTGCGTGTGGTGGTAAAAAAGCAAAAACCCTGCGGATTTCTTGGGAATTCCCATGATTAACAAAAAGTAACACTTTTTGCACTACTTTTTTAGGAGAAAGTTTTAGTTCATCCTTATTATACATTTGACTATTCTAAGAATGAAATAAATCTGAGCTAACAAGGTAGGGAAATGGGCAGACTAGATGGGCCAACTGGGAAGTGATTTTTAAATTATTTTCTTTTCCTACCATGGAAGGTTCAGATACTACCTGGAGACCCTGAAGGAAATAAACATTCTCGCCAATTTAAATGATCCTTTTAACCCCTTCTATGCTAATTCAAAGGGTTAAAACCCCTAATTAGAATTTGCTTTAGTTAGTCCTCTGGTTCTCAAAGGGTTAACATAACATGCTATTTTACACATTGGTTGATGTTTCAAGGTACTTTAGATGAAGGATAGTTCAGTATTTCCTGACCACTGAGATCCATTACTAGTTGTTATAAAAACAAGAATAGACCTGGACAAAAATTTAGGTTTTATTGCAACTTTGCAAGTATTCTATCATCAGAAAATGTTGAATGCTTCTTGTGTAAACTGTAAGATGTCAGGACTAAATCAAAGCTTATATTTACCATAGACCTTGATTGGTTACTTTGTCCATTGTGTTCTTTAAAGCTTTTCCTGCTGTTCAACCACTTTTCTAGACAAGAGGGATCAGGTGAAAGTACACTATTTTTAAACCTGAAAGCACAGTTCACGTAAAACAATTATATGAATTAAATAGCCTAACACAGAGGATACAATAGAGCCTGTTCCAATAAAATACATTTTGAAAAAGTATTAAAATAAGAATTTCTATCAGACATAGTATTGCATTTTACATAGGCAATAATTTTAAACACATATATGATTGTATGTAAAATTGCATGAGGTAACATTAAGCAGTGGCATAACCATATGGGTCGCACCTGCGACCGGGTCCGTGCACTCCAGGGGCCCGGCCTCCCCCTGCGACCCCTCCGCCTGGCACCCGCAATATCCCGCTGGCACTCTAGTAATGCAGAGCGCTGGGAGATGACATCATCTCCCAGCACTTTGCATTACTAAGAGGACCAAGAGGACCACGCGGAGCTCCAGGTACGAGGTAGGAGATGGGGGCATTGTGGAGACTGAGGGGCATTTTGGAGGGGGTCAATGTCGTTGAGGGGGGTGGGGCCGTGGCACTTGTTGTACCAGGGCCCGGAGGCTTCTAGTTACGCCTCTGACATTAATATATAAATATAGGTGTGTAAATGAATGCATGTATATATCTAATGACTGGTGTCATAAAAGGGGCAAATTAAAAAAAGAGGCTGAAGTGTGAATAAATTGGTGCAATACTGGAGAAAACTAACTATACTAAAATGAAAAAATAACAGCTCATTGATTTAAATATGGATTTTAACCTCTTAAGATAGAAAGGCCACTGATACATTGCAAAATATATAGAGAGTTAAAAGGCAATTTTAAATAAATTGGAATTTTGTGAATTTTTATTCTTATCCTATTGTACAGTTTGTTTGATCCCAGATTGCCACAGTTCTTAGTACATCTATTCGTTGGAAAATGGAGTCTCTCCTCAAACCTGTCTGGGGATGACGCCAAACAGAAGTCTGCTAAGGTTAAGATTACATCATCAGTGTGCCTCTGCTCCCAGGTGCAATGCTGATGATTAGGGATGAGCGAGCACCCCGATGCTCGGGTGCTCGGGTGCTCTGACCGAGCACCCCCTGATGCTCGAGTGCTCGGCCGAGCACCCGAGCCCCATTCAAATGAATGGGAGCACTCGAGCATTAAACCAGGCACCCCCTGCTCTGATGAGCGGAGGGTGCCTGGTCAATGTCCCCCTTCATCTCCGCTATGCCCCTCTTCCACAATGTCCCCCTTCATCTCCTATGCCATAGCGGAGATGAAGGGGGACATTGTGGAAGAGGGGCATAGCGGAGATGAAGGGGGACATTGTGGAAGAGGGGCATAGAGTCTATGCCCCTCTTCCACAATGTCCCCCTTCATCTCCGCTATGCCCCTCTTCCACAATGTCCCCCTTCATCTCCTCTATGGCATAGGAGATGAAGGGGGACATTGTGGAAGAGGGGCATAGCGGAGATGAAGGGGCACATTGTGGAAGACGGGCATAGCGGAGATGAAGGGGGACATTGTGGAAGAGGGGCATAGAGTCTATGCCCCTCTTCCACAATGTCCCCCTTCATCTCCGCAATGCCCCCTTCATCTCCGCAATGCCCCCGTACCTCCATTCCCTGGTGGTCCAGCGGAGCGTCTTCGGATCTGTGCCTCTTCCGGCACAGATCCTCTTCACCCGAACATGTCGGGCGAGCACATGGCGGTACTCGTACGAGTACCGCCATGTGCCGAGCAGAGCGATGCTCGAGCCGATCCGAGCATCGGCCGAGCACGCTCGCTCAACACTACTGATGATACATATGTGTAGAAAAATGTCTTTATACCTACTGCAGGCATGCAAAACAGGGGTCATGACCATTCCCATTTCCTTTCCTAAACTCCATCTCCTCTAGTGCAACAGAATATCCACCTCACACAAAAATCCAGCTTATCCCCACCTTTACCATGTGAGTTTGCAATATAATACATTGCAAACCTGTAGGCAATAATGGTATTACTGTGCATTACACAAAATAAACCAAACCAGCCATAACAAACTATGCCCTGCCACCCCAGGCCCCTCTACCCTAACCTAACCCCACCATTGCTGTATCAACCTATATTAGTCAAACTAGAAATGGGGGTGGGGGTTGGTGCTAATGGTTAATAAAATCACATATTCAATTTTATTTAATTCGAGACTGGTCTTAAATAAAAATATGAAGGATAACATTATGCCCCCATTTCTCTCTATTCTGATCTCATCAGATCAGATCGTGTTTACTCATTAAAGGGAAGGCACTTTTATTCTCTCCCGTAATGTAAATTCACCCCATATTTTTTAACCGCATGCAAATGAAATACATTAATATGATATTAATATACCCCATACCAATTTACTGGTAGACCAGATGTTATCCCCCACATTTTATTTGAGTGCATTTTTCTCATGAAATAAAATGTAATTATTCATTTTTAATCCATTAAACAGTCTATTGCCAGAGGTGGGAGATGGATAGTGTAGAGCTCTAATGATGATGTGTAGGGAGGGTGTTTATGGGAGGGAGTCACTGAAGGGTCAGACAGGGGCCCAAGAGTATTCTTGCTCTCTTGGTTGCCCCTGCCTGATCCAGGAGCAAGTGCCCGGGAACCTGATTCTCTTCCCCCTGATACACTAAACAGAGCTGTATGTACCTCCATGGGGATGTTCCGCTAACCTTCAGAGGGAAATCCCCTTATGTACTAAGGCTCCAATGGAGCCTTTATTTCGTAGGTCTAGACTGGGCTTGATGCAAACAGAGAACGTGTGGATCGATACATCTATAGCAACAAAGTATCCGCATACATTCTGAAGTTGTTAGCATAAAACAAGACTTCATTGAAGGTCTAAAAACCATCGGGACACCCAAAGAGACGATGGGCAAATCACCCCAAAACACTCATCCTTACTCATAAGCAAAGCCAGCAGCAAAGAATGTGTTTTAAATAAACAAATGATACAAACAATCCAACCCCCTTAAAGGCACACACATATAAAATCCAAAATGTAAAAGAACTTGGCAATCAGGGAACAAACCTATCATACCCATACTGGGATGAGAGCTGTTCCCATAATGTAATATAATTAATACATTAGATAATCACAAAACAGAAATAACCGAATCGAAATAGATGAAGTTAAAGACCATGCCGGTAGAAACACACATATAGGACCAGACCAAAAGTCCTCTCCAAACAGCACTCAAATGCAAATTGAAATGTTGGGACAAAAACATTAATGAAATAGGCTTAAATACCTTTCTGAGTTAAAGGGATAGTAATACTTAAAATGTAAAAAAAAATATGTTGTAGGGTTCATCCCCCTGAGTAAAACAAGAGTACTCCCACTGCTGAAAGGTGTTTCATTCAAAAGTTATTAATTTTCAAAGTTGAATTTTTTAGGTGCAATATCACAGTGGCCTGAAATTGTACAGTGGCGCTGTTGCTACACGATCCTATGGACAGCTCTGGTCAATTGACCACAAATCTCCATAGGATGGTGTAGCAACAGCGCCACTGTACAATTTCAGGCCACTGTGATATTGCACCTAAAAAATTCAACTTTGAAAATTAATAACTTTTGAATGAAACACCTTTCAGCAGTGGGAGTACTCTTGTTTTACTCAGGGGGATAAACCCTACAAGATATTTTTTTTTACATTTTAAGTATTACTATCCCTTTAAGCCCATTTGGAATTTATGTATCAAGTTGACATATCCTGTCTTCCCAAGCAATGCAAATTGCTACCACCACTTGGGTGTCTGGATACTTTCTCGTTACCCTGAAAGGCAAAATGTTTCAAACCCATATCATGGGACAAAAAGCTTCTAGCAATTGGTTATCTAAAATCCCCATTCTAAATTGCATTGAGGTGTTCCCTAAGTCTCTCTTTTAGCAGACGTACAGTACGCCTCACATATTATTTTAAACATTCTTTATAGGTGATTAAATAATCCACTGCAGAAGTAGAACAATTTATAAAACCTCCAATAGCATATGACTTCTTTGTAACTGAACTACTGATTGTTTTGGAGACAGGTGCAAATGAACAACACTTGCATCTACCTCCACATTTAAAGAAACCCCTGGTGGTGAGCCACATACCCACTGTTTTTTGTTTTGTATTTTGTCCAAGAAAATATACTCTATGACAAACTCCTTTCCAATGTGCGTGCCTTTCTGCAAGTGAATCTGTAGCCCTCATCAAAGATCTCTTTAACTGTCTCAGCGCCATACAATATAGATAAAATACCCTTAATAACACTATAGCACATTTGTATTCCTGACTGCATTCAATTACAAAAGTAACTGGTTGCTTGGAGAAGTTCTAAGGATTAGGGGACTAACTTCCACCTCTCTTAAAGGACGGCTGTATCAAATCATCATGTCTCATGTTATCAACTAACCTCCTAGCCTTATCAATTTTACTATTAGAATGGCCCTGGGCTAGGAGTCTGTCCGATAATGATTTTGCTTGTAGGTTATATGAACTAGAATAACTGCAAATGTTTTTTAGATGGATGAACTTTCCTTCAGGGATATTATCAATAAGATATTTAGGATAATAATTATCTGCACATAGCAAGGTATTTATTACCTGCCGTGGGCTTACAATACACATTAGCATAGATGTTTCCTGACAAAGGATCACCACTAAGGGTTAGATCCAAAAAATCTAGGGAGGATTTCTGAAGAACATAGGTAGATTTTAAACCATAACCACTGGTGTTCGGTACTAGATGAACTGTTCGTCTGTACATCACTGCCATTCCAAATAAACAATAGGTCATCAAAATATCTATAAAACAACACAATCGAAGGTTTGCACGAGTTTTCTCCACCAAAGACATGGAGCCACTCCCACCAACCCACAAACAGGTTGGCAAAAGATGGGGCAAATGTTGCACCCATTTCAGCTCCACACCGTAGGAGGTAGAAAACACCATCAAATAAAAAATAACTGTCTTAACAAGTAATCTATCACTTTATTCAAAAAATGCTTCGCTCCAATGAATAGGAACATTATCCAAAAAATAAATAACCACTTCTACACCGGCCTCATGTGGTATGGCTGGAATTAAGTAAAACTGCATCTAAGCAACATATAATGCAGAGACCACTGTACCCCCTCTTTTAAACTTAGAACATGAGTAATATCCAGGAAATATATGTGTAAGTGTAGCACGAGTGGTTGCAAACACTGGTCTACTATATCCTATAAGTGAACCAATCCCCAATACAATGGGTCTGCCCACTGTCTGTACTAAAGTCTTATGAGTCTTCGGTAAATAATGAAATATAGGGATAATAGAATCCTCCACATAAATCAGTTCTGATTTCTTAGACGTTAGACAGCCGGTGGACAAACCATAGTCCATAATTTCGCGTAGATGTCTCTTGTATTACAAATTAGTATCTCTCCTAAGTATAATATAGGTGTCAATGTCTGAGAGCTGTCTCAAAGCCTCTGCATGATAGACATATTTGTTCATCATCATGACATTACCTCACTTGTCCGAGTTATGGATGATAATACTATGATCTGTTTTCAAAAATTTCAGTTCTTCTGTCTCTGATCTGTTAAGGTTCGAATAGCCATGGTGGGACTTAGTCAGGACCTTGCAAAAGAATTTGATAAGTTCTCATTCAACACTTTTTTGGAAGAGACCTACAGAATTGCCCCTAAAGTGCACTGGGTAGAAGCTGAAGCCTGAATTGGTCTTAATCGGCAATCTGTGAACAGCTGCCCTGACATTCATCTCACCAGACTATAGCCTCACACTTAGCAAAACACACTGTTCATAGAATGACAATATGTTCTCACCCAGAGTGTCCCAATATTTTTATTCCTTCAGTAAAGCCTTGTTTTATGCTAACTACTTCAAGTGAACGTGCACTGATGCTTTGTATCTACTTTTGAGAGAGGAGTGGAGATCTTATATCCCCCACCATTTTTTGGCTGAGGGTAACGTTTATACACAACAAAGATAGTACTCGATGTAGGCTCTATACACGACAGCGAAGCTCCTGGTTTTTGTTACACCTTTTTGTGATTAATAATACAGATAGCTACACTATATTGCATATCTCACCTGAATGTTGATTTGCTTGCTTGATCGATGCACCTGTTCAGTGCTCAGAATTGGCTTGTTCTTAGTAAATGCCCTCCACTAACAAAGCACATTTTTTTTAAATTTGCAAGCCAATGTTGTGAATTTCACACTTTGTAATGTTCTCACCAACGCAATCTCAGCTGTGTGACCCATATTGAAATTAATTTTGTGATTCTTTGACAGTAATCTGAATACCTTATATTAATTTCTTAAGCAATTTATTTAGTGTCCTTTATTATTATAGCTTTGATTTGGTAAAGTAAGAGATAATCAACTTTTCACTGAACATCAGGTAATAGCTGAAAAGATCTTCTTAAGACTTAAAGGTCATCTTTAGCAATGTTTTACATTTTTGAGTGCAGATTTTTCTTTACAAGTGAAATTTAATGTAATGCTGTTAATGTAACCTTCAAACCCAACAGATTTCTTTGAATACACTATGTGTATTTCAGAAAATATTTTTTTCACAGACTTTATGATAAAAAACATGAAACTGTTGTGACATATATATATAACTATAATTGATAATCCACCTGTATTTTTTTCTTTGGCATTACATTTCAGACTGGGACCTTGATACTATTACCAAAGAATAGAACTTCAAACAGAACCTCCACAGCTTTATAAGCTGTGAGTGAATTGGTGAAGATCTAATCTGGTCTGGAAGATGCAATGATTTAGACAATAAGATCTGTCTGATGGATGCAGATGGAACTAGGGATAGCAACATTTGTATCCGATCTTTATCTGGTGGCTCCTGTGCAAGGTCTAGAAGAGCTAACAGAGAGGTCGCATGGTGGTATCTAAGTAGATCCGGCACACCAAGACCCCCTAGGAGCAGAGAAAGAGATAGAATATTTCAGTGAACCCTGGGGCGATGCTTGTTCCAAATGGAAGTTCGAATGATGGAGTCTAGTTGTTTTATGTAGGCTTGAGGAATTTGTAGAGGTATGGAACAGAATATATATAGAATTTTGGGAAGTAGGATCAGCTTGGCTAAAATGATTCTACCCACTCAAGACATGAATGTACGGGACCAGGACGCTGTGTCATCTGTTATGGTTTTAATGAGAGCAGTTAGGTTACATGGAATAATGCCACCTACAGAAGGGGTTAAATAAATTCCTAAAGATTTTATGGAAGTGCAGGTCCAAGTGAAAGGGAAAGCTTCCTGTAGATGTTTTTGGAGGTCTGCAAAGATCTTCAGAGGTAAAATAACTGATTTAGCGTGATTGATCATCAAATCTGAGATGGAACGATATTTATTCATTAATTCCATTAATGTAGGTAAGGATCGAGTTGGCAAAGAGAGGAAGGCCAGTATATCGTCTGCAAAACATGTCAGTTTAATATTATGGGATCCTATCCTGATGCCATAAATATCAGGATTTTTACGAATGGAGCTAAAAGGGGTTCCAGAGCGAGGACAAATAAGGTGGGGGATAATGGACAGCCTTGCCACGTGCCATTTGATATAGTATACAGAGATGAGAGAAGGCCATTGACAGAGATGCAAGCTGACGGATTTTTATATAGAGACAATACTGCCGTGAGAAATTGCGGGCCAAGACCTATCCATCATAGGACCACTTCCATAAAGTGCCAGTTCACTCTGTCAAAGGCCTTCTCTGCATCCAGGGAAAGCAATAAAGATGGGATCTTAGCAGTATTAGATGCGTGAATTGTAGCAATGGACTTTATAATATTGTCCCTGACCTCACGACCCAGAACAAAGCCTGATTCATCCTTGTCAATTAAGTCAGCAGGTATCTAAGCAGCCTGGAAGCGAAAATGTTTGAGAAAAGCTTAAGATCTGTGTTGACTAATGAGATATGTCTATATCCGCTACATTGTAAGAGATATTTTCCTGGTTTGTGTATGACAGTGATGTTAACACTAAGAGAAGAAGGCCACGGGGTACCTTCAAGGATTGAATTGAAGGTAGATAGCAAGTGGGGGAGAGGTGATCCAGAAAGATTTTGTAATAAAGTACCGTGAAGCCGTCAGGACCTGGGCTTTTCCCTACAGGGGTGGAGTGGAGGGCCTGTTCAAGTTCCTGTGCTGAGATTGGGTCTTCTAAGCAAGGAACAGCTGTAGTAGGCAAAACTGGGATATTAGCTTCCTCTAGAAAGGATGCTTTATGCGAGGCAGAGGGAGGGGTAGGAAAACTGTGCCCATGAATGTTGTAGAGGGATTGATAGAAGGTTCGGAAGGAATCAGCAATTTGTTCAGGAGAATGGACTGTGGAGCCCTGTGCATTTTTAATCGTGTGGACGTGTGTGAGTGTCCTCTCCCTACACACTAAATTGGCCAGTGTGCGTCCACATTTGTTACCAGACAGGTAGTTTCTAAAACGATGCCACATATGGGATTTAAGGGTTAGAGACTGAAGATGAGTTAACAGTTCTTTGCGCAGGTCAGCTTGCTGTTGCAAAATGGAAGAGGAAAGGGACTGTTTGTGTAGAAACTCTAAGTGCCTTATAGACGTCTGGAGGGAGCGAACAATGGCTCATTGCATTTTCCTTTGCCAACTACTAAGAGAAATAATGGTACCCCGAATAAAACATTTATGGGTTTCCCATAGAGTAGTTGGAAGAATTTCGGGACAGGCATTCATTTAGAAGAAGTCCAGGTCGTTCCGAATTTTGGAAGTGACATTGGGGTGGACTAAGAAGTTATCATTACGTTTCCAACGTGGTGGATGAGAGAAAAGGGTAGGTATGGACAGCGTAAGAGAAACCGGAGCGTGATCTGGTAAAGTAATACAAGCAATTTCTACTTTCCGTATATCAGATAATCGGGAGTGGCTAAGGAAGATAAAGTCCAATCTAGAATAGGAAGAATGTGGATGAGAATAGAAGGAATGATCTTTTGATGTCGGATTGACAACTCTCCCTCGAACACAGTTTGGAGATTATATAGATGAGCACATATTTTGTGAATACATGGGTGTAGTGGAGGGCCTTTACTTTCTATGGATGTAGAAAGTAAAATTCCAATAGTTTTTCAAGGATTATACCGTACGGGTATATTAAAGGGAAGAAATCTATATTGTAATAAAGTGGTGCAAGAAATATAGTATATAGTGCCTTAGAGGCAATTCAGAGGTAACCAATCGTTGTTTATAATGGCAAAATTCTGAAAATTGAATATATATTCAATTAGGTAAAGAGTCTTACAAATCCTGCGACTTCTGCATTTATTAAGAACATAAAGAGTTCCAGGAACCAAAATATCTGTAATGGATATTCCAGAAAGATCTCATTCTTCGTCCAAGGTAAAAGTGTGAAATGAACTGGAAATATAAGAGTTAGTCATTCAGACCTCTTGCTTGTCGAGCATACTTTGCTGCAACTAATGGCGAAGTTGGGGAATCTGGAACTCTTCGCCTTTTGTTGATCGTGTTCCACAAGGACTGTGTAGTAGTAGACAGGTCCCAAGAGATTGCGTCTTTTGCAAGATGGGATAAGTCCTCCGGTACTTGAAGGTATAGTTTCTTGACAAATTAATCTCCATTATAACGCAGGGTATGATTGAGACCATCTTTGGTAGCGATGAGCATTAGAGGTAATCCCCACCTGTAACGCACATTTTGCTGCCTGAGTGCGCTGGTGATAGGTTTTAAATCTCTGTGCCATTTCACTGTAAATGGGGAGAGATCGCCATAGATTTGGATATCCTGGTTCTCGAAGGAAACTTAGGACATATTACCTGTGAATTTGGTTATTTTTTCTTTATCTAGATAGGACTGTAGTCGAAGAATGACATCCCTAGGGGTTTCAGCCGAAGAAGATTTCAGGCATAGTGCGCTGTGGGCCCTTTCTATCACAAAATGGACGTCATCAGTGGCATTTGTAAAAAAATGGAATAGATGTTGAAAAAAATCCATTAGATGATCGGGGCCTATCTCTTATGAGATTCCACGCAGACGTAGATGATTCCTGCGCTGTCTATTTTCTAGGTCATCGATCTTAAGTAGTAACTCCACAGGATGATCCAATAAAGAAGTTGTTTTTGCAGATAAGTATCACGGTTCCCGTGATTCCTTGTCACTCTCTGTTGTGGTGCTCTCCTACTGGCAGAGCTTGATTGGCCCGCCCAGGGTGTCCCTTCATATACCGGGCCTATGGCACCTGTCAGGTGCCCTTTTGTGGTGTTCACGTACCTGCACATTTTGTTGCTGTGTTCCTGCGTTCCTGTGTACCGACTCAGTCCGTCTGACTACTCTGTTGTTCCTGCTCCATGATTGACCCGGCTCTGGCTGACGTTCCTGCTACGTGATTGACCCGGCTCTGGCTGACGTTCCTGCTCCGTGATTGACCCCGCTCTGGCTGACGTTCCTGCTCCGTGATTGACCTGGCTCTGGCTGACGTTCCTGCTCTGTGATTGCTTCCAGTGTTCCTGCGAGATTCTGATCCCTTTGCCTGGCGACATTCTGAACTGTGCTTGCAGTGTTGCACTGACTGATCACACTCCCTCTGCAGAGCTTGTGGCCTCCGTTACTGAGCCTGTCTGTACACTTGCTGAGCTTGTTGCCTCCGTTACCGAGCCTGTCAGAGAACACTTGCTGAGCTGTTGCCTCCGTTACCGAGCCTGTCAGAGAACACTTGCTGTGCTTGTTGCCTCCGTTACCGAGCCTGTCTGGGTACACTTGCCAAGCTTGTTGCCTCCGATTCTGAGCCGTTTAACACTTGATGAGCTTGTTGCCTCCATCACCGAGCCTATCCGTTTACACTAGCAGAGCAGTTATCTCCAACTATGGTGCTTGTTTCCTTGCAGTCGTTGCACCGCATGGTGCTATTGGGCATTCTGTTAGCTCTTGCAGTGTGTTACTCCTATTTCATAGGAGTAATTATCATATTATCCTGCCCCTGTCCCACATAATCAGGGCAGACATGAATAGGGCACACGATAAAATCCCATGTTCAACCTAAAACAGAAATAGACAAATATTAAAATCCTAATAAACCTATCTAGTAAAAGCTGCTATATCAATATCAATAGTGAGTATTTAACTCACAGATCCAGAAGGTTTCTCTTTTCCTCAATTTAAGGAGCCTATCCCCCCCTCTTCTATCCAATGTCACTTGCTCAATAGCTGTAATGGAAATTCCATCCCATTTTCCACTGTGATGCTCCACAAAGTGTTTTGAAACACTGTGCGAAAGTACCCCCATTTTGATATTACGTAAATGTTCCACAAATCTAGTCTTCAATTTGCGCACAGTGCATCCCACATACTGCAGACCACACGGACAGCTAAGGAGATACGCCACATAATTGGAATTGCAGTTCACCAGCTGTTTAATGTTATATTCTTTACCAGTTGCCTTAGAGGAAAACGTATTTTTTGTACTTCCAAATTCACATAACCTACAACCACTCCTCCCGCATTTAACCATGCCTTTTACGCCAAAAATTCCATCTTTCTTAACGACTGTCTTACCTCCTATATCACTAGGGGCTATCAAATTTTTTATATTTACATTTTTCCTAAAATAAACATTTGGCCTATCCCCCACAAAAGGTCCCAAAATGGGATCATTCTGTAGGATATGCCAATGTTTTCCCAATGCATGCTTAATGCTGTTTGCTCCCATACTAAAATCAGTAGTGAAATAAGGAACTGTAGATTTTTCTTTCTTCTTTGTATTTCCTTTATATTTAATCAAATCACCTCATTCAATTCTCTCTACCTTCTCTAGGGCCTTATTACAAGCTTCCAATTCATACCCTTTTTCTAAAAACTTCTTGACTATCACCTCAGCTTCTTCCTCAAAGTCCTCTTTTTTACTACAATTCCGTTTGACTCTCTGTAGCTGTCCAAAAGGGATATTTTCTTTCCACCTTCTCAAGTGATTACTCTTACTATGGATATATCCATTACTTTCTACTTTTTTTGATAGTTCTTAGTTAATACCTTACATTTAAAAACGCCATACTCATCAAAATGGGCAATAAATTTTAAATTAAAATCATTAATATTCATATACTCTACAAAAAGTTTCAGGGCACTCTCTTCCCCATCCCATATAATGAGGATATCATCGATATACCTCTTATATAATCTTAAATGGCTTTTAAATGGATTGTCCCCATATATATTTTTTTTCTCCCATTTCCTCATATATATGTTGGCAAATGATGGGGCAAAGCCACATCCCATAGCTGTACCCGAAATTTGGTTGTAAAAAGAATCCTCAAACAGGAAGTAGTTGTGTGTTAACAAAAACTCACATCCCTGAACGAGAAACTCTATTTGGACTTGTGGCAAAACCCCATCATCCACCAACATCTCTCTAACTGCCAAAACTCCCCCTTCCTGGGGAATACAGGTATACAACGAGGACACATCACACATAAGCCATACATATGATTCCTTCCACTCCATTCCATCCATCATATTAAGCGCTTGTATAGTGTCCCTAAGATGGAGGTTGGTACACTAATGGCTGGAGATACATGTCAATATATTGGGACAGGTTATAACTCATATAATCAATCCCAGAGACAATAGGTCTTCCTGGAGATGTACTCAGATCTTTATGCACTTTAGGCAAGTGGTAGAAAATGGGGATCTTATAATCTTCCTTCCTCAAAAACTTACATTCTTCCTCATCAATAATTCCCCATGATCTAAATTGTTCAATCAGTTTATTAAGGAGCTTTGAATAATCATTAGTGGGATCTCTAGTCAACTTTTCATATGTACCCTTATCACCCAATAATCTAAGGGCTTCCTCAATATAATCTGCTCTATTTTGAATTACAGCCCCCCCCCTTTATCTGCCTGTCTTATAATAATGCCATTATCAGCTTTCAGATTTTCTATAGCTAATTTTTCTTATTTCGACAGGTTATGATGTTTCATATTTTCAAACCGATCACAGCATTTTGCCACATCCTTCGAAACTAGTTCCCCATAGACTTTTATATATTTCCCCTGACTTTATAAGGGATAAAAAGTGGATTTGTTTCTAAGGCCGCTGTGAATAGGTTTCTGAAATTCTGCAGCACCATCCAACCTGTCCAATTCTCCTAACCCTTCTAATCTCAACATCTCCAATCTTCGTTCCGTATATTGTTCTCCTATTGATAAGGGTTGAGACAGTTTTTGAACATAAACCTCAGCCCTCCCTCGATCCCTGCAGATAAAATGTCTTCTCACAGTAAGTGACCTAACAAATCTCTGCAAGTCGATGTAGGTCTGAAATTTATTCGGCCCTTTACTTGGTGCAAAGGTAAGACCTTTTTTCAATACCCTCACTTCTATACTTGTCAGCTCCCTATTTGACAAATTGAATATTCCATCCCTAATCATCCCTGCTCCTAAGCTTTCCTTATTTTTCATCCTCACATTGGGGTTTCCATTACTCTCTTTAATCTCTGGGGACTCCAATGACTGCACCCCAAAAAAAGATCCTGTCTTTCCTCTTGCAAATTTTCACCCATACTTAATCCCTTTTCAGGTCCTTCCGTATTCATCTCTCCAATAATTCCTTGTCTCCCTTCTTCTTCACTTCTCTTCTCCTCACATTTCTTCAAATCTTCCTTCCTACACTCTGCCTGCCTATAGATACTACCCTCAGGATAATAAACTATATTCAAAACCCCCCCAGTTCTTGGATCCCTCCTAAACACATTTCCCCTCTTGTACTTCCTCTGTCTTCTCTCATTATCCTTCTGTTGTTTATAACTATCCTCTCTTTTAAAATCATTATAAACATATTTATTTCTTGTTGGTTTAAAGGACATACCATCTACTTCATGTTTGCTCTGTAGATGGTCTCTAGTAAACTTCTTCTTCTTAGTCTTTATAATATTAATTTCCAAATTATTAATATTTTTTGAAATATTTTCTTCCAATCTCTTAGACTCGTCACTAATTCCTGCTCTCCTAATCCTTATTTCCAAATTCTCAACTTCCTTCCTCATCCTTTCCAAATTCTTCTCTCTATATTTAATCAACAATTTTATTAACTTAGTTGAACATTTCTCCAAGATTTCTTCCCAATCAGTTGTAAACTCCACATCTTCTGACTCAAAGGTAGGGGCTTTATATATTTTTACCCTTTTGGTATGAGTTTATGCTTAACATAATTTTCTAGAGATATTAAGTCATACCACTCTTTGGTCTCTTTAATCAGTAATTTTTCCAATGATTTCAGTAAACCCACTGAGTCTTCCCTTGGGATATGTTCAACATTTATTTCAAACAAATCCAAAGCTCTATTCCTATTAGATCTAATCCTGTGGTAGTCTGCCATAGTCTTTCCCCTGCAGCATTTAAAAGAGTAAACAACAACAAAATCTACAACGAGTATGAAAGAGCTGGGATAAATACTATAGCTACCACCACAAGATGAGATACAGAACGAGAAAAAAAAAAAAGACGTTGTGGACTGGTGTGCAGTTATCCATCACCCTGACAAAGGTGAGAAGAGAATCGAGACATTGGGACGCTGTTGCTGTATTAAGATATAGAGCGAACCGGGAGGGTGAAAAGCCTGTTGATATTATCTATTTTGTAAGTTTTTAATTTGGTTGCGCTTGTCTAATAAGAATAAACACCGCTTTTAGATTGTCTCTCTTTGCGCTTTGTTATATGTGCATGTAGATTTATGAGGATGGAGATTCTCTGTTGATGTGCTGCATGGAGAGATTTTCTGGAAGGCTGGTGCTCATAAGATTATGAAACTGTAATTCATCTCATCTTTATTCCATTCCTTTGATGTCCATTTCATACCATCTCATCCATATTTCATTGGTGTTGGTAGGAGATAAGTGACTTATTGTTTGAAGTTTTTCAATTCTTCTTTCATATTTTGGACTTTTGGACTATTATTGGTTTATTTATTATATGTGATTTAATTATCATTTTTTTAATTCATTTGTTTGTTGTTGTTTTTTTTTTTGTTTTCTCTTTCTGTATCTCATCTTGTGGTGGTAGCTATAGTATATATCCCAGCGCATTTATACTCGTTGTAAATTTTTTAGGGAAGAAATCCTTCACATCTTTCCCTTTCTTCTCTTTTGGTCATCTAGACATCTTGAAGATTGCTGGAGTAGTACAGGTAATGATTTTGCCTGAGAAATAAGCCTGTATTAACCATTAAAAATCACACTGCCTCGGAGCTGAGAGACTATGCAACCATCCAGATGTGCCATCAAGCCACACCCAAAGTCTACTTTCTTATGTGATATCCAGTGGGTACAAATTTTTAAAGAATTGCAAACTGTGCTGTCAAAACCACAAACACTTGTTTTGTAAAATAATGGGGCTAATAGAATCGAGCCCCAGGTGCCTGAATTCAAATGGATTTTTAGAAAAAAAATTAAATAATACTGGGCAGGGGAACAAGGCTGTAGTAACTGAAAGTCATTTGTGTGGTTCTGTGAGGCTTACAAGTATGAAACATTCCTAAGAGTGGATTATGATTTTGGTAAAATTTCTATTATAATATTCACTATAACAAAGCCCCCTCCAAGGATAAATAAATAATAATTGCTGCTCTTTTGGCTTACAGAGAAGTGATTTACAGACGAGTAGAGTTTGAAATAATCAAGCAAAACATTTATGAAAAAATACCTGTGAGTTGTGCTTGGGTATATAAAAGGATGCACCTGTGTGTAGCTCTGCTTCATAAGCAAGTGCCTGGCTCATTTGGAGCCTGCTCTTTGGGCTTACAGAGAAGTTGCTTACAGACAAGTGGAGTTTGAAATAAATCAGGAGTTTTAGAACTGAAGTTTGGTGATTGCAGACAGCAATTTCATTTCAGATTATATTTTTAAGCAGTATTGAAAAGTAGATTTAGGGGAACACATATTTAAACTTTGTATATTTGAGCTCAGGGTGTGAGTAAGTGGAATTGTAGAACTATAAGCATGAGCGGTAGCAGGTTAGAGAATGTCATGTAGAGCATATCTTGTCACGTGTTTGAATGATTGAAGCAGGCATTCCAAGGTGCATAACATTGTAGAAAGTGTGAACATATTATCTTTTGGAAATCTAAGACAGGACTGTCCAAGTTCAGTGCTCAAAAGCCACCAATAGTACAGGATGTAAGGATTTCCCTGCTTAAGCACAGGTGAGTCCGTCAAAATAAATGAGCCACTGATTAACTCACACATACTTAATCAGGGAAATCCTTAAATCCTGGCCTCTTGGTGAATCTTAAGGACTGAACTTGGACAGCCCTGATCTAAGATAATGGATCTGGAAAGAAATATTGCAACACTGTGTGATATTTGAAACCTGGAATGGAGCTTGGAGCTGACTGAGCAGATATTTGGGGTTATTGGAGAATGGGTGGAGTTGTAGATAAGGAGTAGCAGGTAGGCAGCTGGGAAACAATAATGAGTTGAAGACATGGACAGAGGAAGAAGAAGGCCAGCTCTGAGCTGACTCAAACCAACAGATTTGCAAGATTTGGTGAAGCTGTTGATGGGAATAGCCTAGGATTGGCACTACTGGAGAGGGATGATTCCTCAAACAGCAAGAGGAAAAGCCTTTCATACAGTTTAGAAGGCATGTACAGTAGGCAGAAAGAAAGCCAGGTGGTGGTAATAGGAGATTCTATTATTAGGAGGATAGATAGTCTCCCTGGTTCTCGGTATATTGCAGACAGGGCAGACGGATTGCTGGGAGGGGTTGGAAGTATCCAGATATCTTAGTACAAATTGGTACCAATTACAGAGTTATAAAAAGATGGAGTTGCCTAAAAATTATTTCAGGGATCAGTGCGCAAGCACAAGGCAAGTACCTCCAGGGCAGTGTTTTCTGAAACACTACATGCACTAGTGCAAGTAGACAGAGGGAGCTTAATGTATGGCTTCAGTATTACTGTAGGAAGGAGGGTTTGTGGTAGTGATGGATTGCACCTAAATGGAAACAGGAAAGCTAATTGTGGCGTAAAATGTTAAATTAAGATGTTGGTGGGTATTTGCTACAGACCACCAAATAATGATGATGTTGAAGCCCAACTGTTATTACAAATTAAAAAACCTGCACATCTTGAGCATTCTGAATTCATGTAAAATGTTATTTATTCAGATATAAACTAGAGAAATAGTGTCATTGGACGCCTAGGACATTCGAGTCTAGAGTAGCTTGGGTATGACACTTCAGAGTGTAGTTTGGGATAGATGCCTTCACACTTGCTCCTTGCTGTGGCTGAAGACAGGTACAGGTGCTGGCCACAAAGCCAGATGTCTTATCCAGGTTGAGCTGGGACCCTGACCAGGATGAATACTGGTGTGCACCAGTCGAGAGTCCAGGACAACTATTACAGATGGAAAAAAGTAAGTATAAGGCAGGAATCAGTAACTACAATCCAGAGGAGAACCTCCCAGAGAGGAAATAGGAATAGGTTAGGGTGGCAGCTAGATGGTATAGTAGAAAGGCCCTAAACCAAAATAGACAATAAAGTTGAAAAAACTAGAACCCTGGAAAGTTAGGATCAGAAGAGGTAGTCCAAGCTGTAGTCAAAAAGCAAAGCCATGGATACAAGAACCAGGAAGTAATAGGAGGAGAAGCACAACACAAAATCACAGGAAACACGGAAGCTCGAATAATCGGGCAAAGACAGATAGGACCCAGTCACTATTTACCCAAATTCCTCCAGTCAGATGGTTGGGAGGAACTGATAGGTGAGTACAGAAGAAGCAACAGGTCAAAAAGGAAAAATGCTGGTCTGACAAATAGGACCTGTCAGAGTGCTAAGGAAGCAGGTTTCTAAGCATACGGTTAGTTACATGAAACAAATGGTGGAAGTTCTGTCAATAAATTACAATCTATTGGACATAGTTATAACAAAAACATAGATATGGGGTCCAATATTAAAATAGGTGAAAATTTGGTAAACAGTGATCACAGCATGGTTTCATTTGAGATCAGTTTGAAGAAGCAAAACTGCATATGTTCAACCAAAACTGTTAATTTTAACCCCTTAAGGACCATTGCCGTACCAGGACACGGCGGCACGGCACTTAAGGACCACTGATGGTCCTGGCACGTCATGGAGTTCAGGGCTCCTGGTGTGACTGCACGCTGCTCCGGAAGCCCTGAACCGGAATTGCAAAAGAAAAAAAAAAAAGCCCAGTGATCCTCAAGTGCCGGTCGCACGTGCGCGCGCCGGTCCTTGAGGGGTTAAAAAGGCTAACTTTAACAGCATCAACGCAACACATAGACTGGAATGCATTATTTAAAGGAACAAATACTGAGGAAGTGGTCACAAGATAAATCTAGGTTGCAAAACTATATTAGACAGTATATATCCCTGTGGAACAAATACAAAAGAAGCAGTTAACAATTAATTTGGTTAAATGCAACTATAAAGAAGGAAATGACAAGGAAACAAAGTAATTTAAACTAAGTCTGAAGGAATCTTTGAATCCTATCCAGAAATTGTAAAAAGGCAATTAGGCAAGCAAAAATAGAAAATGAAACAAGAATAACAAGGGAGGGCAAGAATACTCCAAAGAAGTGTTTCAAATAAATACATTTATTAGGGAGGATAAGGAAATGGCTTATGTTCTGAACACATTCCTTTCATTGGTATATAACAGTTAACAAGGAATGGTAGAAGATCCTCAAAAAAAAAACCAATTACAACCATACCATTATCAGATATAAGGTTGACACAAGAAGAGGTCAAGATAAGACTGGACAAAACTAAGACACAAAGCACATGTGCCTGATGGCCAAGGGTTCTTCGATGGCTCAGTGGAGTGTTAGCAAGACCACTCTTTTTTCAATATTTAAAAACTCTCTAAGTGCCACTAGAATGGTGCAAAGCCAGCAGAGCACATTTATTCAAGAGGAGAACTAAAATTATAGACCTGTGAGTTTGACCTCAGTAGAAGACTGTTTGAAGAGATAAGGGATTATGCTCAGGATTACACTGAGAAAATCAAAATAATTAAAAGGATATAGAATGGTTTTATGAACTAAGTGGCTCTAGGAAGCAATGTTTTAAGACAGCTTAGGTCTCTTTTTCAGTCGTATTTAGAATGAAGGCTGAATACAAAGTACATGTCACAGTTCCCAGAGAAGTTCAGGAGTCAGTATGGTATAGTTAAATGCAATTTATTAATAGTAGTAGTAGGCAAATATATAGAATAGGAAGTAGGCAAATATATACAAAGAAACAAGCAGAGGGTTACAAGCCAGCGAGCACAGTTATCAGAAAAAATAGGCTGCCAAGCTTGACCACAGTGCTAGAGACTAGGCCTCAGCCACTGGTAGTCTCTACCGGAATCAGGAACAGAACAGGAGCTGGAACTGGGTCAGGAATAAGAACACAGGATCTTGATCTGAAGTAGGAGATGTACCGACACACGCCTGCCATCAGTAAGGAGAGAACTCTGACTCAGCCTGCAGTCAGAGAGGGAGTAGATAACTGACTCAAGCCTGCAGTCAGTATCAGAGCTGGTCTACCAGAGCCCCAGGTCTGCACTAGGTTGGGTGTCTGCTAGGTAAAGGGAGCAAATGTAAGAGTAGTCAGACAGAGCCACAATTCAGCACCAGAGGGGGTAATCAGATAAGCCAGGTCATGCACAGTTCTTGTAGTCAGTCAGAGCCACATGTCTGTACCAGTTTGGATGTCCGCTAATAGGGATACGCAAAATAATAGTCAGACAGAGCCACAGGTCATACACAGAGCCCAAGGTAAAAGAACTGCTAAGCACAACAACGCAAGGGCAACTGAGTCAGGACTCAGTCTGCCTTTTAAACCCCTCCACAGGAAGTAGGTAGGAGGAGCAGCTCAGAGAGAGGAAGTAGGTAGGCGGAGACTACAGGAAGAAAACACATAAAACAGAGGCCTGCTGCATGCTTGAAGCCTCGCGCTTGTAGATGACGCTGAAACTAAGGTAAGCTGTAACTGTACATAACAGGTTATATGCGCATGCAAATTGCTTTTACATTAAAATTCTACTGAAACTGAGTTCCTTATAACCATTGTCTTGTGTAAATCATTCCCTAAGTGCTACAAGATTTATATCTTACTGATCCAGTAACTTAGGGCTCGATTTAAAGGCAGCCGTTAAACCAGCCATTAAGTAAAAAAGG
The DNA here is from genome assembly GCA_037306005.1 of Rhinophrynus dorsalis. NCBI lineage: Eukaryota > Metazoa > Chordata > Amphibia > Anura > Rhinophrynidae > Rhinophrynus > Rhinophrynus dorsalis. The sequence goes on along the minus strand of CM074719.1, from coordinate 352,087,808 downwards.
CACATCGTCTGCAAATAACACATGATTTACGTCAGATTTAAAGGAAAAAGTACAAGAATAGCTATCGAGAGTAGGCACAACAAAAACACGCAACACAAAAACCAGCGTTGCACCTGATTTTGCATCACCGCGCGTCCCAAACACACGTTAAAACACAACTTAAGTCAAAATGTAACATTATGGCTGGAGTTGGCTAGCAAATCTGATAGATGCACAAACAAAATTCAAACCTACAGCCAATCCCAAGACCCCAAAGTAGCAAAAATGTTCAAATACACCTATATATCCCCCAAAATAACGGTCACACCCTATCTGTGTTTTGAATTTTAGCAAGCTAGTTGTTACGGTTTTCTGACACTCAGACACTGGTTGAGTAAAAACACAGTTTTATTGAAATAAATATGAATGAACAGTGCCCCTGGAGGCCAAGAATAGTAAGGGTGAGATACAGGCCCAAATAAATATAGCATATATATACAGTTAAGGAAAGCAAATATACAGGGTTAAAAGTGGAGAAATAGACTGGTTTAGTAAACTGATTGGCCAAAGCCCAGAAGTTGATATCAGTCTCTAGATGGTGCAGAGTTAGGTGTGTTGTGTGACTGAACTAATCACTCTCAGATACCTTTGCACATGAACGCCCAAATTGACCAACGACTGCCCAGAGCTGAGTCTATACCACCTCAGTGGGATAATCAGGAGTAAAGCCACTGCAGGAGCAAACGGACCAGAACCTGAATCGCCCTCAATACTCTCACGGATGTAACCCTGTGTGTGCCAACGGGACAAGAGCCCTAAACACCCCTTGGGTGTCTGAACGGAGCAATTACTGCATGCGATAGTGAGCCAAAGTAAATGGTAATACGGCAGATGGATTAACACATAGAGCACTTGATGACCAGAGCCGGGACACCCTTCCGGTGTCATACAGAGCACACACTGCAAGAGCCAATGGAGGTACCAACGCCAACCGGTGTGGTCACGTTGCTGCACGAGCACTGGAGAGGACAACAGCTCTGCTAGTGTGAAATAGGTAGGCTAGGTCGATAATGCACAGGCTCAGTAAGTGTTAACTGGCTCAAACGGAACACACAGGCTTGGCAAGTGTAAGTGAACAGGCTCAGATAACGGAGGCAACCGGCACAGCAAGGGTTAATGCAGGTTCGGTAAGGAGGACTACAGCTCAGCAGTGCTATAGGACAGGCTCAGGCAACAGCTCAGTAGACTGGAGAGAGGATTAGCCAGAGCGACACAAACACAGTTCAGATTTTATAAATAAATAAAATGTCGCCAGACGGTGACCAGAATCACACTGGAACTCAGGAACGATCACGGAGCAGGACTTCAGCTGGAACCGGGTCAGTACTCGGAGCAGGAATGTCAGCAACAGCCGGGTCAATCACGGAGCAGGAACGTCAGCCAGAGCCGGGTCAATCACACAGCAGGAACGTCAGCCAGAGCCGGGTCAATCACGGAGCAGGAACGTCAGCCAGAGCCGGGTCAATCACGGAGCAGGAACAGCGGAGAGGTCAGACTAGCCGGGTCGGTACACAGGAGAGCAGAAACACAGTAACAAGGAGCAGGCTCAGGAACACCACGAAAGGGCAACTGACAAGTGCCCAAAACCCAGTATATAAAGGAACATCCTGGGCGGGCCAATCAGTTTCCTCCAATGCACAGGTAACAACAGCAAAGATTGACAGGGAATCACAGGGACCGTGATACTAGGGCACAAGACCCAGGAGTGGAGGCTAGTGATCGAGAGAGAGAGAGAGAGGGAGAGGTGCATACACTTGAGGTAGAAGGAGTTTTTGGAGAGAGAAGAGCATTGCATATCACACTTTTGCACATATTACATACACCCATACAAACACATACACATACATACACATAGTCTTTTTTTTTACAACACCTTACACATTTTTTAAACTTTTGTTTGACAGTGTGAATCTGTGAGTGAAAGTATGTGACAGAGAGTGAGTGGGATTGAGTGTGTCTGTGAGGGCCTTTAGGAGTGCTTGGGTGTGAGTGGGTAAATGATGGTAAGGAGAGGAGAACAGGAGAGAGGGATGGGGAGAGTAGTGGAGGAGAAGGAAGGAGAGCAGGACATCCCTGTTGAGAGTAGGGGTGGGAGAGGGAGATCCGCAGGGAGGAGGGGGACCAGGCCCAGAAGAGCAGGCACACGGAGGACAGGGACAGAACCTGCAGTGGGATGAGGGGTAGTTCCTGGGGACCACCACACACAGGCAGGGGCAGAGCAGGCAGTACACTCTGGTTCTGACTCCTCGCATTCTGGAGCTGAAGGGGACAGGATCAGGGATCCCGATATACCGAGGAGTAGAACATGGCCCTCGTGGAGGCTGTGCTGGAGAGGGAGAGTATCCTCTTTCTGAGGGAGAGGGTCCCTGGCCTGGCTGCGCGGAGGAAGGCTGCCTGGAACCAGATCTGCAGCCGGGTTAATGCGGTGGTCACCTGCAGACAGGAAGTGGACTCAATCAAAAAGAGATGGGGCGACTGCAAAACACAGGTTAAGAAGAAGATGGGGGATGCCGCCCTGCACGCCCGAGGCACCGGAGGTGGTCCACCTGTCCCTATCACCTTCATCTGATGGGAGGAGAGACTGTGGCAGACCCGGTTGTCTATGCTTATTTAGGGGGTCCCTGGAGGATTAGACACTGGGGATGAGAGGAGTGTTACGGTTTTTACGACACTCAGACCAAGGTTAAAAATAAAACACAGTTGTATTGAGGTAAAAATAAGGAACAGTGCCCCTGGAGGCCAGAATAGGTAATAACAGTAAGGCAAGTAATGGGTAAAATACAAGCCCAATATAGCAGGAGTAGGTAGCATACAGCAGAATCAAAAGATAAAGGGTTAATGCCCAATACAAGTATTCAGTCTCTGTAGTGGTGATAAAGACAATGCCCGGTGCTATAAACAGTCCCAGTAGTAGTGATGAAAACAAGCTCAAGCAGTGCGACTGAACTGAATCACAACCAGATAGCTGTATCGTAATGCCCAATAGTATAGCAAGGTCTGACTGGAGCTGGAGCCAATACCCCCACTTGGGTGCGATAAAGGAGGAGAGATACTGCCAGAGCCAATGGAGCCAGAGCCAGGAGCACCCCTAGGTGCGGTAACGGAGGAGACACTGCATATGCAAATGGGATCAGAGCCAAGAGCACCCCTTAGGTGCGGTAACGGAGGAGACACTGCACAAGCCAATATACCGTCAGCCAAACGCACTTCCTGGTGCGATCTGATGGAACAACACTGTGAGCAATAGGAGACCAGAGCCAAGGCACCCTTCCGGTGCTGGAACAGAGCAACACACTGCAAGAGCTAACGGAATGCCCAATAGCACCACGCGGTGCAACAACTCTTAGGGAACGAGCACCTAGTTAGAGGTACTGCTCTGCAGTGTAAACGGAGAGGCTCGGTGATGGAGGAAACAAGCTCAACAAGTGTTAAACGGCTCAGGATCGAAGGCAGCAAACTCGGCAAGTGTATACAGACAGGCTCGGTAACGGAGGCAACAAGCACAGCAAGTGTTCTCTGACAGACTCGGTAACAGAGGCAACAGCTCGGCAAGTACTCTCTGACGGGCACGGTAACGGAGGCAACAGACAGCTTCAGTAACGGAGGCGTGATCAGTCAGTGCAACACTGCAAGCAAGTTTATAATGTTGCCAGGCAAGAGCTCAAAAGTTCGCAGGAATACTGGAAACAACACGGAGCCGGAATGTCAGCCAGAGCCGGGTCAATCACGGAGCAGGAACATCAGCCAGAACCGGGTCAATCACGGAGCAGGAACGTCAGCCATAACTGGGTCAATCACGTAGCAGGAACGCCAGCCAGAACCGGGTCAATCACGGAGCAGGAACAGCAGAGTAGTCAGACGAGCCGAGTCGGTACACAGGAACGCAGGAACACAGCAACAAAGGTGCAGGAACACCACGAAAGGGCACCTGATAGGTGCCATAGGCCCAGTAAATAAAGGGACACCCTGGGCGGGCCAATCAAGCTCCGCCAATGGAAGAGCACCACGACAGAGAGTGACAAGGAGTCACGGGAACCGTGATAAGGAGCCTCCACACTACCGGTAAGTGCATCATTCCATAACCACACATCCCCTCAAACCACACACACCCATCACAAATAAACACAGTCACATCCGAACATTTTCCCATCATTCATCCACCCAACTGCACCAACACAGCACCCTGTGGGTTCAAACAGGACTCAAGACAAGGACAAATGTCAAGGTTCAACAAGGCCCAAACCTGTCCAACTCTCTGGTTAATCCTCATGTTGCTGTGCTGATCACACACAATACAAACAAACCATGCTCAGAAAAGTGTGGTATGTTAAACATCAGAACTGTTCCAACACAATGTCACCCATGTACCCACAGAGAATCCAGCACATAACCCCAGTTAGAGGGATGCTAGAGGGATTATCAATGCATCAATCAACAATGCTTTGGCAACCCCTCTGGTCTTCAAAGGCTTAACCAGACAACAAACGCAAATCGATAGGCTAACGATTACATGACACACAGGGGACATTCACTAAGCGGTGAAAAAGAGCCGATGTAGAGAATTTTACACTTACATACCCTCACTTTACCAATCTTATTGTTAGCCTATGGAGAATATTCAATAACATGAATCAAGTTGCAAAGGTCCCATTGTATAGACTCCATAGAAAACATTGCAAATGGGGAAATGAGATCACTGGAGAAGTCAACATCATGTTCAGTTCATCAGGTCTATTTAACCGCTCACTGAATCACAAAAAGGATGGAGCAGGTCACAAATCAAAGTGCCACTGAGAATAACTGTTTGTATGTGCAACACACAGGCCAAAAACAATTACACATAACTAAAGGTGAAAAAGTTGGCCTTGGTGTTGTGTATGCAATCAGTTACTCTAACCTGAATTTACATATCTTACATTTGATTCACACATGGATCCTCAGGAGTGCTGACGTCATGGATGGATGGTACACCAGCCACTATTTGCATGATACATATGGTAAACAAATATGAACCATTGTAGTTTTGTCAATAACAGGCCATGAATTATGGATATCTATGATTGGGTATGGCTGCCTCACACAGAAGGATGGATGGGCTGATACAGGAAAAAAAACAGCTCTCAATCAAAGATATCCTTCAATACTGGCTTGATTGTTGCCCTTCAGGATTCACCTTGAACAGACCTCATGGACAGGATCCTGTAAAGTACATCAATCCCTGATTGCCACAGTGGTATCCCACGCATCACAATGCAATGCATAGGATACCAATATGACAACCAGAGAGTGACATGTCAAATCAGAAACAATCCTGCACTGTACAGGATAAACTAATAACATAGGGATGAATACCACTTGAATCACACTGCAGATCAATTAAAAAAAGATTTGTACAGAAAGAAAAATGGTCAGATATGTATGTGGATATGTCCCTTTCAAATGGGTACAAATATGTCCCAACAAGATGTGAACCCAGAGTCCAGTTCAGTATGTGTGACTGCCGTACTGCCCATATATGTGCCCCCATCACAGACTCACTCATATTGATATCATCATCAGAGTACACATACCTAGTATATTACACCTTACTTAAATGGGATGTACGAGGTATGTTTTAATTCATGGTATCAATGAAAGTTAGTTTGTGATGGGTGCACATATATAGGCAGTAAGACAATCACATGTACTGAACAGATCTCTGGGTTCATATTTATCAAGGATATGTTTGTACCCATATGAAAGGTACATGCACACACATATCAGACCATATTCCTCTATGTGTACCTTGCACGGGATGGCAATGGTTAATTTCACCTTGATATAACATTGTAGGCATTATTAAGAGATGGTTAGACAGATGTTGTTGTACATGACAGCTGGAGATATCAGCCATTTGACCACACGAAGGCTCTTTAGCAGAGCCAAAATTGACCCATTTGGAAATAAATACATCTTTGGAATTGTCTACAAAGTGTGCCTGGTTTGTAAGCACACTCTGTGGACCATTCCAATGAAGTATCCATCTCCAAATGGGTAAATTTTGGCTCTGCTGAAGAGCCTCCATGTGGTCAAATGACTGATATCTCCAGCTGTCACATACAGCAATATCTGTCTAACCATCTCCTTATAATGCCCACAATGTTACATGAAGGTGAAATTAACCTAAAATGTGAAAGGAAAAATATATGTTATAGGATTTATCCCTCGAGTAAAGCAAGGTAATTCCCACTGCTGAAAGGTTTTTTATTCCAAAAGTATAACAGCTCAAAGCTGAATATTTCAGGGGCAATATCACAGTGCCCTGCAATTGTACAATGCTGATGTTGCTAGACCATCCTCTGGACAGCTTTGGTCCAGGGACCATAAATCCACATAGGATGATGTAGCAACAGCGCCAATGTACAATTTCAGGACACTGGGATGTGGCACCAAAGGAATTCAACTCTGAGCTGTGATACATGTTGAATAAAACACCCTTCAGAAGTGGGAGTACAGTTGTTTCACTCTGGGGGATAAACCTTACAACATATATTTCCCTTTCCACATTTTAAGTATTAATATCAATTTGACACCATCATGGCTATGTTTACTGATCACACAATCTCATTTCTCCACACAGCTTATGTGCCTCCAGCACTCCAGGAGCCCATGGAGGAGGTCACCTCACCCCCCAGTGAGGAGTATACGAAGGAGTGGACCAGCCAGTGGGCACCATACCCAACATCCACACCTCCTCCCCAAATGGCTGCCTTACCTCTGGCTGCCCCACCTCTGTCTTCTCCACCGTATTACAGTGACTGGATGCAACAGGAGGAGAGGTGGATGCATTCCACCACCTCCAGGAGCTATTATCCTCCAGCAGCAGCACCACCACCAGGGAGGCAATGGCTGCACGGGAATGTGGCTACCACCCAATATGGGCCATACTCATCGCAGATTGACCTACCCTCCTGGATGGTTCCCCAGCATGGCCCCAGGTATGATCCCAGGTGGGGGCCAAGCACATACCATTGGCCAAAGTATGACCCTTGGCAACTCGACTACCAACACCTGGGCCTGCTTGGGGAGCCACAGCACCCTATGCTGAGGGACCTGTTTACTCCACCACCTCCACCAGAATAGACATCAGTGGGCAGCGGTGAGTCCATTGATGTGGTGGGCATATATCCATCTGCAGCACACACACAGCACCAGCTGAGGAGGACACTTCACCAGCTGAGGAGGACACAGCACCAGCTGTGCAGCACCAGCTGTGGAGGACACAGTAGCAGCAGAGACACTGGGCACAACCATCTCCAGCAGTGAACACCCCACAGGAATGGAGGAGGAGTGTATGGCCCTGCAAAGGAGACTACTCTGGTCAAACCACTGCACCAATGACAACATCACTTGGAGCCGTAGGGAATCCTAGAGAAACACAAACAGGACTGAGGCAAGGATCCATGCCCTGGAGTCGGAGGTCACGAGGACCAACACTCAACTCCATCAGCTCCACATGGGGGTGATGGACATGTTTGCACAGGTGCTGGTGGAGTTGAGAGAGCAGAATCACAGGGAGAACTTACGGTTAGAAAGGGAGAACCTGCGTTCCACAGAGGAGTCCATTGAACCCACCACCCCCTCCAATGTGACCCCTGAAGCCACACCTAGGGGGCAAAGGGTGACCAGGAGATCATCCAGGGCATCCACTTCTGGCACACAGTCTAAGGCCCCCCCCCAAAAAAAAAAAAAAATGCCCAACATGTTCCATTCCCCCTGAATAAAGGAACATTGTACTTTTGAATCCCGTCTTATCTGCTTTGTATTTGGTTATAGATTGGGTGGCAGAGTTGCCTCCAATGCATTGCCAAACAATGCAGTGAACACAACTTCTGCCTAGGTAAAATGTTTGTGGGATGTTACAACATGGGTTCACACACACACACACTGTTGTACAAATTTAACTGGCAATAAATCCCTGGAGCCATATTACACAACAGTGTTATACAACACATAAACTGTGGACATGAAATCGCTGTGGAAGTATGTCCCCTGTATCACCTCTTTATTACTCCAAAAACACATTAGTGTATCACTGCCATCATCTGTTTGCATGCATACATCACAGAGTCCACTCACTGGCAAACAAGTAGTGGACTCCTGTGATGTGGGTCATGCCTTCCCATGTATGGGGGATACTCTAGCCTAGAGTATGTTTACGCATTGACAAATGTGTAATCCAACATTTCTTCATACAGACACAGAATGAATAGTGATGGTTCTTCTTTCTTGTGTCTCAAAGTATATTAGAACGTACATATGTTTTCTGGGTATATTGCCTATATGCATTAAACACTTGTATGAGAAAACTAAATGTACTTTGAAACTAAATATTACTACTTTAGTAACACTACTATCCTGATCATGTGTTGTCCACAAGGTTTGACAACTCTGTAGATGAGCATCCTAACTGTACAGATTAGTACATACATGAATTTGTGTCTTCTGTGTCTATATGAGAATGCTCCAGTAGAGGTTGAGTAGAGTATTGGCTGAACTGTGATTGTCCCGCCTAGTATTGTCCTTAAATACTGGGTTTTGGCACATCTCCGTTGCCCTTTCGTGGTGTTCCAGTACCAGCGTATGTTCCTGATTATTGTGTGTTCTCAGTGTATCAACCCGGCCTGCCTGACTACTCTGCTCAGTGTACAGACTTGTATTGGCTGACGTTCCTGCTCTGTGTACCGACTTGGATTGTTCTACGTTCCTGTTCTGTGTGATTCCGCCCAGTTGGGCTGCTGCCTCCTCTGCACGCCCTGACCGGTCTCCAGTTAAGGGTAGTGCTTCACTCTCTCTGTCTGTGGACAGCTGTGCAGTTGGTCTCGGTTGCCTCCGTGTCGCCCCGGCGACATTCCTATTTGTTTGCCTTACGTACCATTCCAGGTTGGGTGCCTCTCAGGACGAGTTGCTCAGATTCCGTTACTGCTACGGCAGTGCTCAGGCTGATCATATCTCATCTCCGTTAATGCCACGGCAGTGTCAAGTTGCCTAGTCTCCGTTACTGCCACGGCAGTGCCCAGTTGCCTACGTCTCCGTTACTGCTACGGCAGTACTCAAGTGGCTCAGTATCCACTACTGCTACGGCAGTGCCCCTATTGCTCAGTCTCCGTTACTGCCACAGCAGCTCCTCAGTTGCTCTATCTCCATTAATACTACAACAGTATCCAGTTGTCTTGTCTCCGTTAATGCTACGGCAGTATCCAGTTGCCTAGACTCTGCTACTGCTATGGCAGCGCTCACGTGGCTCAGTCTCCGTTACTGCTACGGCAGTGCTCAAGTTGCCTGGTCTCCGTTACTGCTACGGCAGTGTCTAAGTCACTCAGTCTCTGTTACTGCCACAGCAGTATTCACTTTGCCTAGTCTCCGTTACTGCTATGGCAGTGCTCAAGTTGCTCAGCCTCCGTTACTGCTAAGGCAGTTCACAATTGTCTGGTATACATATTCTTGGGCGTTACTCATACTACAGCTCTCACCTCTATTTGAGCTCCTTAAAAGGCCTCACCGCACATGGGCCTGTCAACGTTCTCTGTCTGTTTTTAACCCATGCAGTACCGATATACTGGGACTCACTCAAGATCTGCCTGACCTGTGTCAGTATAATGTTCTATGGACTCTTTACTTATACTGGACCTGTGTGAGCTTACCTATGTATAACCTGTCTAATGGTTGTACTATATTGAGTGTATATTACAGAACCTGTGAGAGTTATTGTGATCTTAATTGTTTAATAAAACTGTGTTTTATACAAACCTACTATGTCTGTGTGTCGAACAAACTGTTACAGTGCAGTGCATTGCAAGTGATGGGTTTCCCACCTCTCTGTCTCTTGGAGGGTAACCCATACATTCCATAGACTTAGCTCTCTTTGGCTGCATCTCCACACACAAATGTATTGGATCAGAAGGATGATATATCTTGTAACACTTGGCCAGCTACAAAATAAATTTAATGTAAACAAAATTGCATGAGTGTATAACATGTCACATTTTCTTTCTAAATATGCCTCAAGGATAGACCTAATGTGTCTTCAATGATTGCACCCTAGAGCCACTTAGTTAGCCAATAAAGGTATTACTTTTACCCTACTAGTCTCCTGCTTTTTCTGTTGTTAACATGGTACCACCTTTTACTTGGTTTTATGAGGGATAGATCATGCCAAAAAACGTTTGTGGTTCGTTGAAGAAGTAAGGAGCAACCTAGATAATGACAAAGATTTTAGATTTTACAAAGGCATTTAATACAGTGCTACACAGAAGGCTAGTGTATAAAATAAGGAAAGCGGCCTAGAAGATAACCATTGCAACTGGTTAGAAAATTGGTTAGGGAACAGTGTATTGTCCCCCAATACAGTCAAAGTATAAAATGGAATACCTCTGGGTTCAATACTTGGTCAACTGCTCTTTAACATGTTTCTAAATAACCTAGAAACAGGTATAAAAAACAAAATCTCACTATTTGTAGATGACACTAAATTATGCAGAGTAATACATTCAGAGCAGAATGTTTGTTCTCTATAGAGGGATTTATATAACATGGAAGATTGGGCAAGCAAATGGTATATGAAATGTAACATTGCATTTGAGACATACAAATAAATCTACTTATGAACTTAATGGAATCATTCTAGGACACTCAGTGCTGGAGAAATATCTGGGAGTCTTTGTAAATGTTAAACTTGGAAACCGTGATCAGTATCAAACAGCAGTAGTAGCAGAAAAAGCAAACAGAGTACTGTCTTATATAAAAAGTTGGTATTGAAGCAAGAGTGGAAAACATAATTTTGACAATGTACAAATCGTTGGTAACACCTCAACTCGACCACATAGTGCAGTTTTGGGCACCAGTTATGGATAAAGATATTCTAGAACTGGAGAGAGTACAGAGAAGATCAATAAAAATGAATTAAGAGAATGGAGGATTTGAAGTATGAAGAACATCAAATCAGTTTATTTACACTAGAGAAACAATCCATAAGAAGGAATCTTGTTATACTGTATAGGTATATGCAAGGTCAATACAATGATATCTCTCTAGTGCGTTTTCATTCCAAGGCCAGCTCAAATAACTAGGGGCACCCTTTATGATTAGCAAATAGGAGGAAGTTTTTGTTTTTTTTTACAGTAAGGTCTGTTAAGTTACTTAGGGCTTGATTCAAATGTTGGCATTAAAACCAGCGTGAAGTAAAAAACTGACTTCGCGAGTTAAACAAGACTGGGTAACGTGAGATTCAAATTTTCCTTACCCAGAAAGGCTAACGAGCGATGACCATCAAAATACACGTTAACCTTAAACTTGCGTTGCTTACAAAATCTTGCCTAAAAACACATGATAAAAATGTTACCTAGCACCACAGCCAATCACAGCACTCCATAGTAGAAAGTTCAGTCAGAAAATCCAAAGCCAGCGTCGCCTTTTTTTTTTGGAGAACAGCACAGGGGGCAGAGTGAAAAAACCACCGTCGCCAGTTCTGAACATCATTCTCTGTGTTTTTCCCTACCCAGCCACTAGGGGAACACAGAGATGGCTTTCAGCACCATGGACAACTTTGAATGCCATAGGGATGAAAAGTAGTACATCAAGCACTACACAATGCCCCCCTTTCACCCCCCCTTAGTATGTCACATATATTGTATATATGGGACATACTAACCCTATCCACATCCACCTCACGGACTTCCATGTAGTGGACAAATCTGTCTTTTATTCCACAATTAACCCTTTGAGTACCAGAGAGGTAGGAAAGCATTGTTTAGCATGTTTCCTAGCCCTCTGGTACCCAAAGGGTTAATAGGCAAGGTATGGACTACATACCTTGCCTGCATATATGTGTGTGTGTGTGTGTTTTTTAATACATTTTTTTAAATAAAATACCATTAATAAACGTATATTGACTTAGATTAATTCATTTATAATGCCCTACCTCCTGTGTCCCATTTCTATAAGTACTTTTGCTCCACTCTCCTTCAAATGGAGGAAGCGGGTGGAGGGGACAAAGACATTGGAGGAAGCTGGTTGCAGGCTTGTATTTACTGCCCGCTTCCTCCGATACCTCTCCTCTCTTCACACGTTGGCATTGTGCCCACGCGTCGGCATCGTGCCTTGCCTGGCGCCGCGCGTTGTGAGAAGGGACGAATTGTGGAACGCGAGACGCCAGGCAGGACACAATGCCGACGCGTGGGCACAATGCCAACGTTTGAGGAGAGGAGAGGTATTGGAGGAAGCGGGCAGCAAATACAAGCCTGCCACCCGCTTCCTCCGATGTCTCTGTTCCCTCCACCCCTCCACCCGCTTCCTCCAGTAATCCTAAATCAAGCAGTTCCAGTTTCCCCTCTTTTCCTGTCTATGACTACACTAGTTAGCTAGCATCCAAAATTCATAAACTCTCTCTCTCCTCACTAAGCACAGTCTGGCCACAAACAGTAAGATAACAATCATTTTTATACTGGTAATTAGGTATGGGTAAAAAATTTTGCCTCAAAATGAAATCGTCGAATAATGGCACTTCCCACTTTGCGAATAATTTCCTGCAAAAAGTGCAGATTTTCCATTTTTTTTGCCTAGCTCATTCCATTGAAATCAATGGGAACATTGAATTTACAACACAATTATTATTTTATTCCCCAAAGGCATGGTATAAAAGGGGCATGAGGGTGCCTGTGTTGGTGGGGTGTGGGGAAAGAATCAGTTGAACAGGGAATTTTTTTTTTTAGGGGGGTTGTTTACTGGGGGCAGTTAATAAAACAATAAATCCTAAATACAATTAAAATCCCCCCTATAAGACATGATATAAAAGGGGTCTGAGGAAGGTGCTTGTGTTGGTGGGTGGAGTCTGGGGAATTAAACATTTGAACAGGGAAATTGTTTTGGAAGGGGGTTTCTTGACTGGTTGTGGGGACAGTTAATACAAAAATAAATCAATAAAATAAGAAATTTGCAAGTAAAGTGATAGAGACAGGAACCCCCTGACATAAGTTGCCACTGGGGTGGACTGATACTAGACTTGATAAAGTATTTTGTAGAGGATGATTTGTTAGATTTGTTGTTGGAGGCCCAAGCCCTGAGGAAACATTGATTTGTAGGACTTAGACTTATTAGAGGTACAAGCCCTGAAGAAACATTGATTTGTTGAACTTGAGCTTGTCTGGCACAAGCCCTAAGGAAACATTGATTTGTAGGACCTAAGCTTGTTAGAAACAAACCCCCAAAATTGTTTTTTCTTTTTTTTTTTTTGTAGGACTATGTTTCTATTTATTTATTTTTTTAAAGCACAAGCCCGCAGGTCATGCTAGCCAGTAGCCACTGGCCATTGTCAAATGTTCTCCTGAGCCTATAATTGAAGAATTTGCAATTTCTGTTTTTACTGCTGCTGCTGAGAGGTTTAAGCAGCAGGATGATTAGGCAGCTGAAAGGGAATGGGATCAACAATAGCAGTAACATGGAAGATGGATGATGAAGGTTCCACTTGCCACAACTGACTCCAGTGATGCACCTGAAGCAGTAGCAGCACAATAAGTAGCCCCCAGTCTATGTGGAGAAAAGAAGAAGTTATTCATTAAATCTTTTCTACTTGCCCCTCCTCCAAAATCATGGGTTTGTTGTTATTAGAAAATCATTTTTTCCCTAGAGAGAAAGAACTGTGGCTCTCATCAGCAACTGCAATGTGCACAGTTTGTGTGGTAAATAACATCTGGGGGCACAACTGTATCCAAAAACCAAGACACCAGAAACCAAGTACTGCCGCTGTCACTATACAACTTGCCCAGACCCCGCTAAGGACACATGAGAACTTGCTCACAGTTTAATAGTAATGATGAACCCTTCCTGCCAGTATCTTAGCATATTCTGAGGGATGGAATCTCCTCAGATGCCCTGCTTGAGATTCTCTACCACCACACTACCATGTGTAGTCAGTGCATCACACAGTGTGCAACACCTAACATCCTAACATCAACAGAGTGGCTATAATTTGGCAGGGCAGGTAATGATGAACAGGGTGGATTGGCAGAAGATGTAGTTACTCTAGAAGGTGATGGTGATGGTGAGCTAGTTGTTTCACTTGTCATGGAACTTCCAGTCTCTGTCTGTGTTTCTCTACTCTTCCTCCTCTTTGATCTTTGCCTCACCTCTTGTTGCCTTTCTGGAGAGTCAGAGGGTACAGCAACAGCTGTGCTTGATTTCTGTGATGGGTGTTTGGCTTTAACATGTTTGACAAAAATGTCATGGTGTCTGTGTTTCATGTGTGATATATGGGTGGTTGTGCCAAGGTGTGTTTCCTCCTTTCCTCTTCTCACTGACTGTCACAAATTGTGCACAGTGCCATCGGTGATGACTAGGCATGTGTGAAAACTTCCACCTCAAACTGAAATCGGCGAAAAATTGCACTTTGCACTTGGTGACAAATTTTACGTGAAAAGTGCAGATTTTCCACTTTTTTCTTGCCTAGCTCATTGCATTGAAATCAATGGGTACATAGAAGTTACACACAACATATAGCAAATATTATTTTATTTCCCAAAGGCATAGTATAAAAGGGGCATGTGTTGGTGGGGTGTGGGGAAAGAATCAGTTGAACAGGGGATGATTTTTGTGGGGGTTGTTTACTGAGATTGGGGGGCAGTAAATAAAAAATAAATCCTAAATAAAATAGAAGCCATAAGACATGGTATAAAGGGGTCTGAGGATGGTGCCTGTGTTGGTGAATGAATGAATCATTTGAATGGGGAATTTGTTTTGGGGGGTTTCTTGACTGCTATTGGGGGTACAGTTAATAAAAAATAAATCAATAAAATAAAATAAGAAATTTGTATGTAAAGTGATAGAGACATGAACCCCCTGACATAAGTTACCACTGGGGTGGACTGATACTTGATAGAGTATTTTGTAGAGGATGATTTCTTTGATTTGTTGTTAGAGGCCCAAGTCCTGAAGAAACATTGATTTGTAGGACTTAGGCTTGTTAGTAACAAACCCCCCAAACATTGTTTATTTTTTGGTAGGACTATTTTTTTTTTTTTCTCAAAACACAAGCCCTGAGAAAAAAAATGCCCTACTGGCCTAATGCCAGCAGGTCATGTTGGCCAGTGGCCACTGTCAAATGTTTTCCTGAGTTGCAACTGCTGTTCTTACTGCTGCTGCTGAGTTGTTTAAGCAGCAGGATGATTAGGCAGCAGAAAGGGAATGGGATCAACAATAGCAGTAACATGGAAGATGGATGATGAAGGTTCCACTTGCCATGAATGGCTCCAGTAATGAGCCTGAGGCAGTAGCAGCAGAATAAGTAGCACCCAGTAAATGTGGAGAAAAGAAGAAGTTGGCCATTAAATCTTTTCCACCTGCCCCTCCTCGGAAATCATCATGGGTGTGTTGTTATTAGAATACTAGTGTAAAAGCCCATGTACACGGGCCAAGGTTCTGGTAATGTTAACCCTTTGAGTGCCAGAGGGGTACACAACACATAGCTTTGCAATATGTTGCATACCCCTCTGGCACTCAAAGGGTTAATAGGCCGTCTTGCTCTGCTTCCTGCAGCCAACGCAGTCATGCACTGTAGAGACTGCCTGAAAGCACAGAATGCTCCCAGCATTCTGTGTGTTCGGGGCAGTCTCTACTGCTTATGACGGCTTCTGACAAACATCCTAGCGAATTATTATATAGGATATTTTTTCCCTTGAGAGCAGGAACAGCAGGACTCATCAGCAACTACAATGTGCATAGTGTGTGTGGTAAATAACACCTGGGGGCACAACTGTATCCAAACACCATGACACCCAAAACCAAGTACTGCCTCTGTCACTGTACCCCTTTTCCAGACCCGCTAAGAACACATGACTACTTGCTGACAGTTTAATAGTAATGACAAACCCTCCCTGCCAACATCTTACCATATTCTGCATGATGGATTCTCCTCAGATACTGCTTGATGCACTGATTGCAATTCTTCTCCACCACACTGGCATGTGTAGTCAGTGCACCACACAGTAGCAATGAGTAGAGACGAACTGCCACGTCCTAACATCAACAGAGTGGCTATCATTTGACGGGAGAGGTAATGAATGAGGTGGGTGTTTGTTTTTAATATGTTTGATGTAAATGTCATGGTGTCTGTGTTTCATGTGTGATATCAGGGCGCTTGTGCCAAGGTGTGTTCCCTCCTTTCCTCTTTTCACTGACCTGTCACAAATTGTGCACTGTGCCATTGCTGATGACTGCACTGTGCCTGCCCCAACAGAAAAATAGTCCCATACCCATGATGACTTCAGGGGGAAGGGAACAGATGGAGAAGAATGGCCTCTTTCTTCTTTTCCTCCACATTCCCCTTTATTGTCTGTGATGTTGCTGATGTTGCTGGTACTGCCTCAGATTCAGCACTGCAACTAGGATCAGGAGTATTGCTACTGCTGGCAAGTTTAACCTGTCCTAGTCCAATATCACTTGTTGACCCCATTCCCACTGTGTCCACTGTGGTCTGTGGCACACTAGCCTGCTCCTCAGCATCCTGCTGCCCTTGCATCTCAGCATCTGAAGGAATCAGAGCAGTTGCAAATTCCTCTAATTCCAAAATGTCATTGCTAGTGGTGGTGGTGATGCCCATCCTCATCCCTGTCTCCCATTCTGTTTATGTTTCTGCTAAAAGGGCCATCAATGACTCTTCCACCCCAGCTTCTCCAGCATCATCATCACCACTACCACTAGTCCCTACATGCTGTTGTTGCTGCTGCTCTATTCCTGACATCTCACTGCTGCTTGGAGAAGGTGATGAGCAATGCAACAGAGGACACCCTAATTTCACACTTGCCATTTCCTTTTGACCTGAAGAAGAAGGCAGACTAGCACTAGCAGCAGGCACAGGCAGCTGATCTATGCCCCTGCTAGTGGTGATGGTTTTAATTCTGAGCCTGCTCTCCCCCATCACCAGTTCTAGCCTCTTAAGGATCATGTTCAACTTGGACACTGTAGTGAAGGGAAGGGGACTCCCAGAGAAAGATGAATGGTGTGGGCTTCCTTGACCACTAGTCTGGACGCTCTCCAATGTTTCCCCTACCACTCCGGAGGCTTCACCATTACTGCTACTACTACTAACACCAATCACATCACGTTCAGCCGCAGAGTATTCCTCCTCAGTCTCACAGTCACTAGTAATATGAGGATATTGTTGATTACCCCCTCCTTCATTCCTAATGCTAACAAGCAGCTGGACCTTAGTAGCAGAAGTACTATCACTGGCAGGACTGCTTGGGAATGGCGAGTGTGATTTAGGGTCCCTTGCTGTCACACTTGGCACCATTTTCTCCTTTTCCCCCTGAGTACTACAAGAAACACTAGAAGTAGGCAAAGTATTGGTGGCAGCAGGTTCAGCACTGGCAGCAGGTCCTGCACTGGCAGCAGGTCCATCGCTGGCGGCAGGTCCAGCGCTGATGGCAGCAGGGGCAGTACATCTGGCCGCAGGTACAACACTAGTGGCTGTAGGTACAGCAATGGTGGCACTGGCAGAAGGGACAGCATGTCTGGCAGCAGGTACAACACTAGTGGCTGCAGGTACAGCAAAGTTGGCACTGGCAGCAAGGACAGCACATCTGGCAGCAGGCACAACACTATTAGCTGCAGGAACAGCAATGGTGGCACTGGCAGCAATGGTGGCACTGGCAGCAGGGGCGGCACATCTTGCAGCAGGCACAGGCAGCTGACCTGTCCTGCTCTCACTAGTACTACCATTTTCTCCCTCCCTTCCCATTCCCTTTTTGTCCCTTTCTTCCCATTCCCTTTTCTCCCTTTCTTCCCATTTCTCCCTTCCTTCCTATTCCCTTTTCTGCCTCCTTTCTCATTAAATTCCCCAAGATCCCTTGGGGTGATTTAGGGGGACTGGACAGCATTGGTTCAGTACTGCTAGTCACTTCCTCCTCAGACTCAGACTCAGTAGACACATAATAAGGGTCATTCCAGTTCCTCTTTTTGCTGCTCAATTTTTCCAAAATATCACAGCAGAACAGCACAGCACATCTGTCTCCCTCTGTAGCTTCTTCTATTGTGTCTGCCTTCAGCAAAACATCACGTTTTTATAGAAGAAGTGCAAAAATAAAGTAAATCAATGAAGAAAACTTTCTAGCTATTGAAAAAATGTTGAAAGATTTTGGCCAATGGGCGAAAGTAGCCAAAATTTTAAACGTTAGTTTTAAAGCGGATTTTCCCACAAAAAAAGCGGATACAACGTGGTTTTTGCAAAATTTCTCGCTGTAACATGGTGACAACTTTCACTCATCCCTAGTGATTACTGCTGTATGCCTTCTCTAAGAGAAAAATAGTCCCAACTCATTACTTCACGGGGTAGGAACAGGTGTAAAAAAATGGCCTCTTTCTTCTTGTCCTCCACATTCCCCTTCACTGTCTGTGACAGCAGATAATGTTGCTGCTGTTGCTACTACTGCCTCAGATTCAGCACTGCAACTAGGACCAAGAGTATTGCTGGCATGGGCAAGTGGAACCTGTCCTAGTTCCACATCACTTGTTGACCCCATTCCCACTGTGCACATGGTGATCTGTGGCACACTAGTTTGCTCCTCATCATCCTGCTGCCCTTGCATTGCAGCAGTAGCAGGAATTAGAGTAGTTGCAAATTCCTCAAATTCCTCCCTTGCCATTAATTTTCCCCAGCATCCCTAGGGGGGCTGGACAGCATTGGTTCTGTAGTGCTCACTTTCTCCTCCTCAGAGTCAATTGACACATAAGGGTTCTTCTAGTTCCTCCTTCTATTAGTTTTAAACCTGCTCATAGTGATAACAGTCACTATGAGCCTCTCTTGTCTCAATTTTTCAATACAATAACAGCAGAACAGCACAGCACATCTACCTCACTCTGTAGCTGCTTCTATTGTGTTTCATTTCCACAAATATGTCACTTTATAGCTAAAAGGCAAAAACCACGTAAATCAAAGGGCAGAAACTTTCTAGCCACTGAAAAAATGGTGGGAAATGTTGGTCAATGGTTGAAGAAAGCAAAGATTTTAATAGTTGTTTTAAAAGCGGATTTTCCAGCAAAAAAGGGGACAATAACATGATTTTCGCAGGATTTCTCGCGGGAGCATGGAAACAACTTTCGCCCACCTCTACTGGTAAGTTAGCACCACTGGAATACATGGGGGGAGGGTTACATTATTATCACAGACTCCAATGCAATGTAAAAGGTGGGAAAAAGAGTGGGTGGTGGGATGGGTTTTTTTTTGCAGGTTTTACTTTTGAGACTAAGTGGGATGGGGATATTAATTAATTCAAATGTATTCTGTCTCAGGGAAGCATCAACTCTAAATTTGCATCCTTGAACTAGCCATTGTCATCAACACAGCAGAGTCTCAAGGTCCATGAAATCCAGTAGACTAATCCAGACCCATGCAAAAATGTTAAAGTCTTATTCACATTTTGAGGAAATGTTTTTGTGCAGTTTTGGGACAGTCATGAAAATATCTACCACTTTAGTATATTTGTAAATGCAAGCCACAGGTTCACAAATTCAATGGCTCATAAAGACACTCCACTGACATTCAGTCCCAAAACTACATACAAGTGACACAAAAATTAAATCACATAAGCACTTTCATTATTTAAATCTATAGTTCATGCGTTGGGTATGGGTAAAGTGTGGTACCATGTGAGCCATAGAAAATGCAGGAGACTGGTAGAATAAAATGTTACCTTTATTGGCTAACTGAGTGGCTTTGGATGCAGGCTTTCAAGACAACTAGGTCTCTTCTTCGGGCATAATAATAATGAAGGCTGAATGTACAATACATTAAAACCCATGCACATAGTTTTAACATCCAACCCCTTGACTGCCAGGCAGGCAGCCACAACCACATTGCAACACAATGCATTGGATATCTCTGTGTTACCCAAGTGTCGAATTCCATTAGCAGAATGTGTATTCTCAGTGTGAGCCTTTAAAGGAAAAGAAATGATAGGTGACAGAGTATTTTGTAGAGATCCAAGGCAAAGCAATCAGTTCTACTGTGTACTTTACAGTAAAAGCACACACAGTAGTTGAGTAATGTCCAGCAAACACACAAAGGGTAGAGGGAGAGTGAAAGTATTAGGAGCAGTGCAGGAATACTCGAGTAAAGTGGTAGTCCAAAAAGTGACTGCAGGCATAGTTGTTGCAGCATGTGCAAAAATTACGGTGATCCCTCTCCTCCCGAGGAGGGAGCAGTTTGTCGAAGTCCCGCCCAAAAGTTCCACCACCACCAGTACTATTATTAAACAATCTAAAGAAAACTGAAGATGACAACAAGTCATATTCTAGTGTTGATGGCATAGAAGGTGAGCAGCTCAACAAACTGCTGCATCTGACAGTAAGACAAATAAGCATGAAAACACCTTTCCTTAAAGTAGTAGTCTTCTCAAAGGGGAAAAGTAAAAAGAAATTGTTAGAGACCTCTAAATGCATAGAAGAATATAAAAGTAGTGGGGAAGAAGCTACATATGATTCAGAGAATGACCCAATTACTGATGATAATGAGGATATAGCTCTGGAATACAGTATATCCATCCAGCTTCCTCCTCTTCTTCAGCTATAGTTGAGATTGAGAGTGAGAGAGATGATGAGATGGTCAGAAAGTTAGCTGAAAGGCAAAGGCTCAATCTTTTCCACTGAAAATGAGCACAATTCCTGTCTACAAGCTGTCTGAGAAAACAAATGGAAAGTCTAACCCTGGACAGGAAAGTATGTAAAAAAATACACAGTCATCCTATTAGTCATCTGTACATACAGAATTCGTCCCAGAAGAGTTGTGGTGAATAAGTCACAAAGAAGAATATCCATAGAATGAGGTATAAATCTGAACCAAAAATATATAGAAAACAATAATTTTTATTTCCGGTACTGAAAAACTGCACAAATTGAAAAAATACCCCAAAGATAAAAACAATTAAAAAGGGAAAACAACCCAACTATTTTATTTCTTTATTATATCTCTTGTAACATATCGTTTATTTATTTCTTCTAAGTCTGTTAGATATATATTTCTTTGTACACTTTAACAATAACATCATCATTGAGTTTTTATAATTTGTACCATGAATCTCATTGTACAAATTACTCTTTTATATTTTCTGTTTGGGTAACCTCTGTTTCATCTTAGTTCGTTCTACGCTTTTATATCTTCCTGTTTCTCATTTTAGAATCTTATTGGACAAATTACATTTATATACTTTCAATTTGGGTAATCTTTAATTATTCAATTTATTTTTAGCCCTCTTTACTCTTTTATATCTTCCCTCTCCTCATTGGAGGATAGGAATGACTAGCAACGTATAATCATTTGGTGTTATGTATACCATTAGGGATGAGCGAGCACCCCGATGCTCGGGTGCTCGGGTGCTCTGACCGAGCACCCCCTGATGCTCGAGTGCTCGGCCGAGCACCCGAGCCCCATTCAAATGAATGGGAGCACTCGAGCATTAAACCAGGCACCCCCTGCTCTGATGAGCGGAGGGTGCCTGGTCAATGTCCCCCTTCATCTCCGCTATGCCCCTCTTCCACAATGTCCCCCTTCATCTCCTATGCCATAGCGGAGATGAAGGGGGACATTGTGGAAGAGGGGCATAGCGGAGATGAAGGGGGACATTGTGGAAGAGGGGCATAGAGTCTATGCCCCTCTTCCACAATGTCCCCCTTCATCTCCGCTATGCCCCTCTTCCACAATGTCCCCCTTCATCTCCTCTATGGCATAGGAGATGAAGGGGGACATTGTGGAAGAGGGGCATAGCGGAGATGAAGGGGCACATTGTGGAAGACGGGCATAGCGGAGATGAAGGGGGACATTGTGGAAGAGGGGCATAGAGTCTATGCCCCTCTTCCACAATGTCCCCCTTCATCTCCGCAATGCCCCCTTCATCTCCGCAATGCCCCCGTACCTCCATTCCCTGGTGGTCCAGCGGAGCGTCTTCGGATCTGTGCCTCTTCCGGCACAGATCCTCTTCACCCGAACATGTCGGGCGAGCACATGGCGGTACTCGTACGAGTACCGCCATGTGCCGAGCAGAGCGATGCTCGAGCCGATCCGAGCATCGGCCGAGCACGCTCGCTCAACACTATATACCATCTCTGTTTTGAATGGACATATTCAGCGACATTTAGTACTTTATCCATTACTTTATATTTAATCCATGTATGTTCTAATACTTTATATAACTTTTCTATGTCATTGTATCCCTCTATTTGTACTGTGGTTACCTCTAAATTAACATGACCCTGAATGCACCGAATCTCTTGTGAACTTGGAAGTGAAGCATGCTATGACCTGGTTAGCATCTGCATGGCTTGGCAGTTGCCAATGGGAAGGCTTCTTCACAATATGAGTTGTATTTGTTTATTACATTTCTTTATTACATATTTTTATTTGTATTGTGATTATAGCTTTAGCCAATAGAGGGTTTATTTTGTATACTGTGGCCATGCCATGGCTTCACAGTTAGTGATGGGAATGTCTCAGTTCCTAATAAGTAGCTTTGGGTTAATTATTATTTGGATACATAATGACCTCATCTAGATTGACTCAATGTACTAGGACTCACTTTGGTGATGTAACTATGTCCTTGAGTTGCCCTTGATGTATTCCTCAATCATTAAGCACAGTAAGATCACATGACTGGTTTTTCAATCTCAGATTGATTACCATATAAGTTCGTTTTCTTTATTTCCTATCACCTGATGACGTCGAATAGGTGATCTTTATGGGGGACCACCTTTGGGCTCCCATTCTACAGCTATTGTTTGGTTGATTCCACTTGACACTATATATTACTTTTTACTCTCACATTAGGCTATTTTTTGTTATTTTTATATTTTGATGTGTTTTATATTTGATGTAGTTTTCACTGTTATCACTTTATTATGTGGTGTGAGTTAAACATGGCTACATTTAATATTTCATGTGATGTGTATTATTTCCCTATTTATGGCTTTATTTTTTACACACTGCCTTAGCATGTATTCCTTAATGTATGGGGTTAACCTGTTGTGTTCCCTGTCCAGGATTATTTTTCCTTTTTTTCGCTGTTTTTTTTAAATATTGTTTCATTTTTTTTTTTAAATCTTACAGTAAATAAATATTATTGTTTTTTTTCTATCTTTTTTGGTACAGATGTGTGACTCATTCTATAGGTATTGTGTTTTGTGACTTATTCACCACAGCTCTTCTTGTACGAATTTGTCACATATTTTGTTTGTACATTTAACTTTAATACCCAAAAAGCATGTTTTTCTGGTCTTTGATGTAGTTGATGCAGGACTAAATAGTTTGTAAGCCTGTTAGCCCTCATCAGCATTATCACCTCTCCCTAGTCCATGCCCCAAGCAACCACACACACTAATAGTGTTGAGTAACCAGCAAGAACACAGGTTATCAGCTTCTACAACCTTAGCTATGATGAGTGCTTCTGCTGCTGTTGGACTTGCAGCACCTGTGACTAGTACTAGTACAATTTCAGCAACATCTAGTCCCAGTAGTAGTAGTAGCAGCCCCTCAAGAGCTCTGCAGTCTATGAAGTCCACAGTATGAAGATACTTCTATCATGATACTAAAATTTTAACACTAGGCATGTTGCTAGCTCTTGTCTATGTAAGAAGGATGTGAGCAGGAGAAAGCAGGCTTACACCTAGGCCCACCTGAAGCACAACTACAAGACTCACTGGGAGACACACTATCAACAGGTCAGAGATGCCATTACTAACAGCAGCAGAAGTACTCCTAAACATTTCCAGGGCCTTGGGGTACACAATAGAAGTGCTGATGATGTGTCAGAGACTGTCCCAAGATTTTCTACTCCTGCTGCAGAGGAGAATGATTCTGAGTTTGTCTTTAGAGATTACAAGATTCATAGAGTGCCCACACATACCATCACCACCAACTCCACAAGTGACGTCATTAAAGGGATAGTAACACTTCGTTTTAACTTTATTTTATTTTGTAGGGATTAAAAAAACATGAAGAATGATATGTCTTATCTCTCAAACCTTCATGGTTTATGAGATATTCACAAGCAAAGTTTCCCCTCCCTCCCCTTTTACCTAGTGTAAGCCATCTCTTCTCAGATGTGGATCTGGTTGTATGACCAGACAGATAACAGAAGGGGACAATTTTCTTTGTATGAAAACAATGAAAGCCCTTCCCCCCTTGACAGGTTTTTCAGCTTTTTCCCTTATCTTTATTGAAGATTGTCCCTCTCTGCAGTCTACCTGGGCACCTCCCTTCTGATCTGGTTGAACGGGGGGGATACTTTGTTTGTGAATATCTCTTAAACCATAAAGGTTTGAGAGATAAGACTTATATCATTCTTCATGTTTTTTAATGCCTACAAAATAAAATAAAGTTAAAACGAAGTATTACTATCCCTTTAAAGCAATAATGTTACACAGTTCTTCCACTATGTACTATCTCACACTTGATGATTAAGTTCTTAGAAAGAAGACCAAAACTGCACAAAAATAATGCAAAACAAAGCCTTTTAAACAGAGGCTTTAAAGAACTGATGTCACGTGTTGCACCCTGCTGGAATATTGCAAGCCGTAGTTATTTTTCAAGGATGGTTGTGCCAGTGTTACTTAAGCAGACAGTTGGTGTTATGTGCAAAGGGCAAAGACATTCAGTTGTTTCAAGGCATGTGTTGCTGTAGGACTCACATATTTTTTAGATTTGTTAGATTTGTTGTTAGAGGCCCAAGCCCTGAGGAAACATTGATTTGTAGGACTTAGACGTATTAAAGGTACAAACCCTGAAAAAACAGCGATTTGTAGGACTTAGGCTTTTTAGAAACAAACACCAAAAACATTTTTTTGAAGGACTAGGTTTCTATTTAATTTTTTTATTTATTTTTTTTAAGCACAAGCCCTGTAAAAAACAAAATACCCTACTGGCCTAGTGCCAGCAAGTCATGTTGGCCAGTGGCCACTGGCCATTGTCAAATGTCCTCCTGAGTCTGAGTCCATAATTGTGGAATATGCAACTGCTGTTCTTGCTGCTTCTCCTGAGATGTTTAAGCAGCAGGATGATTAGGCAGCTGAAAAGGAATGGGATCAACAACAGCAGTAACATGGGTGATGGATGATGAAGGTTCCACTTGCCACAACTCGCTTCAGTGATGCGCCTGAGGCAGTAGCAGCACAATATGTAGATCCCACTCTATGTGGAGAAAAGTTGACTAATAATTCTCCATCTGCCCCTCCTCCAAAGTCATGGGTGTGTTAGTAGAATATACATTTTTCCCTTGAGAGCAGGAACTGTGCCTCTCATCAGCAACTGCAATGTGCACAGTTTGTGTGGTAAATAACATCTGGGGGCACAAATGTATCCAAACACCATGACACTAGAACCCAAATATGGCCAGTGTCACTATACCTCTTGTCCAGGCCCCTCTAAGGACACATGACAACTTGCTCACAGTTTAATAGTAATGATGAACCCTCCCTGCCAGCATCTTAGCATATTCTGTGGAATGGAATCTCAGCATATGCCACTTGATGCCCTGCTTGAGATTCTCCTAAACCACACTGTAGTGTGGTGGAGACAAACTGCCACATCCTAACATCCCTGGCTATCATTTGGCGGGGAGGTAACAATGAATGAGGTGGATTGGCAGAAGATGTAGTTAACCTAGAGGAAGAAGGTGATGGCAAGCTAGTTGTTTCGTTTGTCATGGAACTTCCAGTCTCTGTCTGGGTTTCTGTATCCTTCCTCCTCTTTGATCTCCATCTTGTTGCCTTTCTGGAGATTCAGAGGGTACAGCAACAGCGGTGCTTGATTTCTGTGGTGGGTGTTTGGCTTTAACATATTTGACATAAATTTCATGATTCTTCATGTGTGATAACAGGGCAGTTGTGTCAAGGTGTGTTCCCTCCTTTCCTCTTCTCACTGACTTGTCACAAATTGTGCACAGTGCCGTTGGTAATGACTGCACTGTGCCTGCCCCAAGAGAAAATAGTCCCATACCCATGACCTCAGGGGATAGGAAACAGGTGGAGAAGAATGGCTTCTTTCTTCTTGTCCTCCACATTCCCCTTCACTGTCTATGCTGGAAGTGGATGATTTTGCTGCTGTTGCTGCTACTGCCTCAGAATCAGCACTGTAACTAAGACCAGGAGTATTGCTACCACTGGCAAGTGGAACCTGTCCCAATCCTACATCACTTGTTAACCCCATTCCCACTGTGTCCACAGTGGTTTGTGGCACACTAGCTTGCTCCTCAGTATCCTGCTGCCCTTGCATCTCAGCAACAAATGAAATTAGAGCAGTTGCAAATTATGCAAATTCCAATAGCTTATTGCTAGTGGTAGTGGTGATGCCCATCCTCATTCCTGTCTCCCATTCCTTTTCACTTTGTGCTAAAAAGGCCATCAATGTCTCTTCCACCCCAGATTCTCCAACATCATCATCACCACCACCACTACTCCCTATGTGGTGCTGCTGCTCTATTACAGACATCTCACTGCTACTTGGAGGAGTGGCAAGTAATGTGACAGAGGGTTCACTAATGTCACACTTGACATTTTTTCTTGACCTGAAGAAGGCAGACTGGCAGCAGTAGATGCAGGCACAGGCAGCTGATCTGTGCTCCTGCTGGTAATGGTGGTATTAATTGTGTGCCTGGTCTCCCCCAACACCAGTTCTCTTCAGGATCATGTTCCACTTGGACACTGTAGTGAAGGGAAGTGGAGGGCTCCCAGAGCCAGAGGAATAGTGTGGGCTCCCATGACCGATAGTCTGGAAACTTTCAAATGCTTCCCCTACAACTCTCCTAACACTAGTCCCACTGGCTGCTTCACCATTACTGCTACTACTACTAACACCAACCACATCAAGTTCAGCTGCAGAGTCTTCCTCCTCACAGTCACTAGTAATATGAGGATATTGATTACCCCCTCCTTCACTCCTAACACTAACAAGCTGCTGGACCTTCTTAGTACTAGCACTGGTGGAACTGCTTGGGGATGGCAAGTGTGACTTAGGGTTCCCTGCTGTCACTTGGCATCATCTACCCCCCCTACCTTTGAGTATTGCAAGACACACGGGCAGCAGCTTCAGCACTGGTGGCAGCAGGTTGAGCATTGGCAGCAAGCACAGAACTGGTTACAGTAGAAGCAACATTTCTGACAGCAGGCACAGTATTGGTGACAGTAGGTTCAGCAATGGCAGCAGGCATAGCACTGGTGGCACAGGCAACAGGGACAGCATGTCTGACAGCAGGCATGGCACTAGTGGAAGTAGGTTCAGCACTGGAAGCAGGCACAGCACTTGTGGCACTGGAAACAGGGGGAGTACATCTGACAGCAGACACAGCTGTATTGCAACAGGTTCAGCACTGGCAGCAGGCATAGCACTGGTTACAGCAGGGGCAGCACATCTGGCAGCAGGCACAACACTACTCGCAGCAGGGGCAGCAATGGTGGAAGCAGGGGCAGCACGTTTAGCAGCAGGCACAGGCAGCTGACCTGTCCTGCTCTCACTAGTGCCCTTTTCTCCCTCCCTTCCCATTCAATTCCCCAAGATCCCTAGGGGTGATTTAGGGGGACTCAGTGGACACATAAGGGTCCTTCCAGTTCCTCCTATTAATATTTTTAAACCTGCTCATAGTGATAGCAGTCACTATGAACCTCCCCTGCCTCAATTTTTCCTAAAGATCACAGCAGAATAGCACAGCATGTCTACCTCACTCTGTATCTGCTTCTATTGTGTTTGACTTCCACAAATATGTCAACGTGATTTTCACTGAATTTATTGTGGGAATACGGCGAGAAATTTCACCCACCCCTATTTACAACCAAACTATTATCAATTATGGGGGTTAATATAAAAATAAATAAATGGCACATTAGACAAAATTTAGACTGACAATGCACATGGTCCTAATGCTATACATCCAAGGGTTCTCTGAGAAGGTGAAGCAGTATGAAGATCACTCTTTCCAGTCTGGCTAAATCTCCACTGGTTCAGTGCAACAGGATTAGCATAAAGTCAGTGTGGTGGCTATAGTTAAAAATGGAACTAAAACAGAACCTGGGAATTAAAGATCTGTTACACTAACCTCAGTGGGGAAATTACCTGAAGGGACAATAATAGATTACATTCCGGAATACGTTGCAAGAACAATATTAATAGTGGAAATTAGTATGGTTATATGAGGAAACAAACCTATTAAGCTTCTATGAAGAAGAAAATTTTAACCTAGATATTGTTTGAATAGTACCGGTAGTATGTATAAACTTTGCAGACTCATTTGTTTTTAATTTTGTTTGTATGATAAATACTCATTAGCACACATGTGCTTTCCCATCTTAACTATTATCACTATTATTATTGGTGGAAGTAATATTAATTCCTTTCTCCACAAATATCCACTGATCATTAAAAGCAACATAACTCTACAGTGATAAATATATTAACAATACTAACAATATTAACCCAGAAGGGTCTGCAATGCATTGTTAAAATGTGTTGCACTCCCAGTGATCCTTAAAGAGTTACTCTGAAAGTTTATTTATAACTCTGACTAAATGTATATATATATATGGTCCTAAAATTACACAATGTTTCTTTCTAATCATATATAGAAAATCATTAAATTCTACCATTGTAACTTAAGTAACTGCATTTTTTTCAGCGCATGTAAGAGATTTATAGTGCTTTTGAATCGGCAATCAGGAGTGTTCTAATCTTTTATTAGGCCTATGTGAGGCTAGGGGATATATATTCTCATCTTTTCCAGACCATAAGTTTAAATGTGTCGACTTTTTGTGAACTTTACTCTGTTAATAATGTCACAATGAATATAATGAACTAAAGCAGTTATTCATTGTACTAAACCGTCATTTTCTTGAATTTGGGATTTTAATGAAATATTTTTCTGTCTGTGAAACTTTTTCTCGTTTTTAATTCAAGTATGTTTGTGTTACATTTTCTTGTTTGTTTTATTTATTTATTTGTGATTTTTTTTTTAATCTACTGTTCTTGTTCTTTAGTACAGGAGAAAAATAATGGAAAAAGAGCAAAAGTTGTAATTGTTCTATTAAGAATAATAGAATTGAAGAAACACATCTCAGACAGAGTTTACAGATTAATAAACAGGGCTGGATTTATATCCCATGCACCCCTAGTTGATACCCTTAGTTCTGCCCATGTCCTACACCCCTATTCCTTACATGGCCCAGCTCTTAGTCCCATCCACTGTTTTCTGGCACATAAAATAACCCTTAGCTTGTAACAGACAAGAAAGAAAAAAGCTGCATGTGTTGTAAATATGTCTAGCATTCAAGGGGTTAAATAATAGGCTTTAAAGGACTGTAAAGGACTGTAAAGATATAGAATTCTGTGACTCAGTATGTTGTATTTGCAGATAATGTAACTGCTTTCAATAAAGCAATTGATGCCTATATAGCACAGAACAATATTGAAAATTATGACAGATGGCTTCAGTGCAGATAGGTTGTTAATCAAGGGAACTATTTGACTGCCAGGAGTGAGGAACTAATTTTTTACCCACTTGGTGCTAAACTGGAAATGGCTTTATGGCTTTTTTTTTTTGCCTTCCTCTGGATCATCAGGGGTGTTTTAGCATGGGCTGGACTTGATGGATGCATGTCTTTTTTTCAGTCTCATCAACAATGTTACTACATTACTATATTCTTCTCTAGCTGAAAAATGTGCTGCTCTCTCTTCCTCTCACAAACACAGAATGGCATATGTGGGAACCTGATAATCCTTTTATAATATGCTTACAGAAAAAGAAGGAAAGTGTGCCACATGGTAGACAGACATTCAGTCTTCCCATTGATTTCAATGCAATGAGATAGGTGGAAAAAGCAGGAAAATGGCGCTTTTCTCAGAGACTTTGCCGCTCAGCAAAAAGTGCAATTTTTCTCCTGTTTCACTTTTTATAACCGTTCAATACCAGTGATGCTTCATATGCTAATTAAATTTCTGTTCTGATGTCTCTTATGCTAATTAAGGCCTTGATTCAATTGTGGCCATTATGTCAGAAATGGAAAACGGACGTTAGTTATATCTGACTTATGTAGCATTCAATAAGAAGTCTACCAGAATGGCTAACAAGAATAGGCCCAGCAAATCCACATAGCTCAAAAATCTGTGTTGCACCTTTTTTCACATCACTGTGCATCCCAGTCAGTTGATAATTAATGTACAATATGTCTCATGACAAGGAAAAAAATAACAGTCAAGGTTATCTAGTGACCCTGATTGTTGTTAAGACAAGTTCAAACTTACAGCCAATCACAACACAACAAAGTATCACATACATTCAAATACACCTAAATATACTCCAAAATAACTGACATACCTTGTTTGTGTTTCGAGTTTTGGCAAGACAGAGCACAGGACTCGGGAATGGAGAATAGCGAAATGAGAGAAAGAGAGATGTTGGGACTGGGATTGGAGGATGGAGTAACACTGGTGGTGGAGACACTAGCAGCTACTACCTGCCTGGGAGACTCATCTGGAACTGGAGAGGTAGGTGGGGAGTTTTCATCAATAGAAGACAGAATTGTAGCTGGAGAAACAGGAGGAGTACTATGGGCAGCAGTGGAAAAATTAAGCTCAGGGGAATAATCAAGGTCAGTGGAAAAATCCAGGTCAGTGGAAAAATCAAGCTTACCAGGCTTTGGTCCCTCATATTCTCTTCTACCTCTTGTAGGTTTGGACAGGAAGAAAAATCATCAGCAGCACATTTTGGGGAGACCTGCTGAATTCCCTCTTCTGCCTGGTGGTTACTGCGAAATGGTAAACTATCTCCCTCAATAACCTTTTTTTGAGAAGATAAGCTCTCAGTGACAGTGACAGTGATGGCAGGAGAAATTTTCTTCAAATACTCCAATAATTCAAGTTTGGGCTGCTTACATGGACGTTTGCTGTAAAAATCCTGCATTGATACTGCCCACAGTTTTCGACCAGTAGTGTTCATGTTCAACATGCTAGGTGTCCCCAGATTTATAGAACTGGCTGTAGCGGAGGTGGTGACGGAACTGGCAGTGGCACTAGTCATTGTGCAGGTGATACTGGCGGCATCATCTAAAAAAAACTGATGAGAGACGGGTGACGGCTGCTTCGTGGTCTTAGAGGTCTTAGAGGAGGAACTGGACCTCTCTACCCTGCTAGTAGAGGTAGAACGACCTGCAGTTCCCTTCTTCTTTCTAGTTTTTGGTTTGGACTGCTGCTGCTGAGTCTGACTAGTACTACTCAAAGTACTCTTCTTTCCCCACCTGCTGCTGCTAGCTCTGCTTGAAAGCAACTGCACTGTGGTGGTGTTGGTGGTTGCTGGGTCACTGCAGCTGGTACCAGGGCTAGGAACATCAGGTTGTTCACTAGGACTCAAATCCATTATGGATACGTAGGTAGTGAACTATTACAGTTTTACAATTTTAAAACCTGCCCACATGACAACTGTGACACTGGCTGTGTGACTGAAAATTATTCAAACAAATAACTTGTATTTTTAATATTTTTTACAAAACCAACATAGGTGACTCTCCCTTGCAGTGGCAAAAAGGCACCCTGCCTGCCTAAACAACTGTGACACTGGCTGTGTGACTCTGAAAATCATTCAAAAAATGAATCTCCCTTGCAGTGACAATGAGGTACAAGGCCTACCTACACAACTCTCAGACTGGCTGCTGTGTCACTCTGAAAATTATTTAAACAAATCCCTATACTGTAATATTATTTTTTGCACAGGAACAAAGATCACTGTCCCTTGCAGTGGCAATAACTGGCACTAATGCTGGCTGCTTGCCTATGCCTATGCCTAATGCTACCTGCCAGCCTAGACAACAAGTGAGCTCCAACAACAGAATGAGGAAATGCAGGTGGTCTGCCTGGGTGACTGTGTCATTAGTCCAACCCCCATCATGAAACAAATAAGCTTATTGGAATACAAAGCGGGAAAGTAGCACATGAAACAGAGAAGGTAATTAGACTAGAGACATGGAAGGAAAGTAATCTCACACATATTAGTTGCCGAATTTCTGAACGTTTAGTCGACTTTTGGAGCAGGGGTGCTCGCATTCAGATTTTTCGTTGTGTGTCGAATGATCCGAATGCCACTAAATTACCCTATATTCGACAAATTCCAAATGTCACTGAATACATTTGCACAAGTCTAGCCAGCAGGTCATGTTTGCCAGTGGCCACTGGCCATTGTCAAATGTCATCCTCCATCCAGAGTCTGAGTCCATGATTGCGGAATTTGAAACTGCTGTTCTTGCTACTGCTGCTGAGATGTTTAAGCAGCAGGATGATTAGGAAGCTGAAAGGGAATGGTATCAACAATAGCACTAACATGGTTGATTGATGATGAAGGTTCCACTTGCCACGACTAGCTCCAGTGATGCCCCTGAGGCATTAGCAGCACAATAAGTAGCCCCCAATCTATTGCGAGAAAAGAAGAAGTTGGCCAATAATTCTTCTCCACCTGCCCCTCCTCCAAAATCATAGGTGTGTTATTAGAATATCATTTTTTCCCTTGAGATCAGGGACTGTATCTCTCATCAGCAACTGCAATGTGCACAGTGTGTGTGTGATAAACAACTGTATCCAAACACCATGACAACCGAAAACAAATATTGCCGCTGTAATTATACCCCTTGTCCAGACCCTGCTAAGGAAATATGACAACTTGCTGACAGTTTAATAGTTATGATGAACCCTCCTTGCCAGCATCCTAGCATATTCTGTGGAATGGAATCTCCTCAGATGCAGCTTGATGACCTGGTATCGATTCTCCTCCACCACACTGGCATGTGTGGTCAGTGTACCACACAGTGTGCAATAAGTAGAGACGAACGGCCATATCCTAACATCAACAGAGTGGCTATCATTTGGCGGGGAAGGTATCAATGAACGATGTGGACTGGCAGAAGATGTAGTTGTTACCCTAGAGGAAGAAGGTGATGTTGATGGCGAGCTTGTTGTTTCACTCATCATGGAACTTCCAGTGTCTGTCTCGGTTTCTTTATTCTTCCAACTCTTTGATCTCCACCTCGCTTCTTGTTGCCTTTCTGGAGAGTCAGGAGATACAGTAACAGTGATTTCTGTAATGGGTGTTTAGCTTTGACATGTTTGACATAAATGTCATTGTGTCTGTGTTTCATGTGTGATATCAGGGAGGTTGTGCCAAGATGTGTACCCTCCTTTCCCCTTCACACTGACCTGTCACAAATTTTGCACAGTACATTGGTCATGATGACTGCACTGTGCCTTCCCAAGAGAAAAATAGTCCCACACCCATGATTTTCGGGGTGAGGGAACAGGTGGAGAAGAATGACCTCTTTCTTATGTCCTCCACATTCCCCTTCACTGTTTCGGGCAGAGGATGATGTTCCTGATGTTGCTGCTACTGCCTCAGAATCAGTACTACAACTAGGACCAGAAGTATTGCCACCGCTGGCAATTGGAATCTGTCCTAGTCCTGCACCACTTGTTCACCCCATTCCCACTGTGTCCACAGTGGTCTGTGACACACTAGCCTGCTCCTCAGCACCCTGCTGCCCTTGCATTTCAGCAGCAGCAGGAATTGGAGCAATTGCTAGCTCTGCAAATTCCAAAAGCATACTGCTCATGGTGGTGGTGATGCCCATCTTCATTCCTGTCTCCCTTTCCTTCTCAGTTTCTGATAAAAAGGCCATCAATGTCTCTTCCACCCCAGCATCTCCAACACCACCACCACTAATCCCTATGTGCTGCTGCTGTCACACTTGGCATTTCTTTTTGACGTGAAGAAGGCAGACTGGCAGCACTAGCAGCAGACACAGGCAGCTCATCTGTGTTCCTGCTGGTGGTGGTGGTATTAATTCTAATTCTGTTCTACCCCAACACTAGTTCTGGCTTCTTAAGGATCATATTCAACTTGGATACTGTAGTGAAGGGATGGGGACTCACAGAGCCAGAGGAATGGCGTGGGATCCCTTGACCGCTAGTGTAGACACTCTCAAATGCTTTTCCTACCACTCCCCTAACACCCGGCTGCTACACCATCACTGTTACTACTAACACCATGCACATCAAGTTCAGCCACAGAGTCTTCCTTCTCACAGTCACTAGTAATATGAGGATATTGATTATCCCCTCTTTCATTCCTAACACAAACAAGCTGCTGGACCCACTTAGTAGTACTAGCACTAGAGGGACTGCTTGGGGATGGCAAGTGCAACTTAGGGTCCCCTGCTGTCACACTTGACATCATCTTCTCCTTCCCCCCCTCCTGAGTATTACAAGACACACTAGCAGCTTCAGCACTTGTGGCAGCATCTTCAACACTGGTGGCATCAGATTCAGCACTGGTGGCACTGGCAACAGAGTCAGCACATCTGACAACAGGCACAGTATTGATGGCAGCAGGTTCAGCACTGGCAGCCGGCACAGCACTGGCAGCAATGGTGGAAGCAGAGGCAGCACGTCTAGCAGCAGGCACAGGCAGCTGACCTGTCCTGCTCTCACTAGTACTACCCTTTTCTCCCTCCCTTCCCATTCCCTTTTCTCCCTCCCTTTCCGTTAAATTCCCCAAAACCCAATGGGGTGATTTAGAGGGACTGGATAGCATTAGTTCAGTAGTGCTCACTTCCTCCTTCTCCTCAGACTCAGTGGACACATAATGGTCCTTCCAGCTCCTCCATTTATTTTTCAACCTGCTCATAGTAAGAGCAGTCACTACGAGCCTCTCATGCCTCAGTTTTGCCAAAATATCAGAACAGAACAGCGCAGCACGTCTACCTCGCTCTGTAACTGCTTCTATTGTGTTTGATTTCTGCAAACAGGTCAAGTTTTTATAGCGAAAAGACAAAAACCACGTAAATCAATGGGTAGAACATTTCTAGCCAATGAAAAAAATGGAAAAATATTTTGGCCAATGGGCGGAAAATGCAATTTTTAATCACTAGTTTTAAAATGGATTTTCCCATGAAAAAGCAGACAACAATGTGGTTTTTGCAGAATTTCTCATGGGGACACAGCGACAACTTTCGTCCATCCCTAGCTATCATCAGTAGTGTTGAGCGAGCACCCCGATGCTCGGGTGCTCGGGTGCTCTAACCGAGCACCCCCTGAGGCTCGAGTGCTCGGCCGAGCACCCGAGCCCCATTGAATTGAATGGGGCGACACGAGCATTACACCAGGCACCCCCTGCTCTGATGAGGGGAGGGTGCCTGGTCAATGCCCCCCTTCATCTCCGCAATGTCCCCCTTCATCTCCGCTATGCCCCCTTCATCTCCGCTATGCCCCTCTTCCACAATGTCCCCCTTCATCTCCGCTATGCCCGTCTTCCACAATGTCCCCCTTCATCTCCGCTATGCCCGTCTTCCACAATGTCCCCCTTCATCTCCTCTATGCCCCTCTTCCACAATGTCCCCCTTCATCTCCGCTATGCCCGTCTTCCACAATGTCCCCCTTCATCTTCTCTATGCCCCTCTTCCACAATGTCCCCCTTCATCTCCGCTATGCCCGTCTTCCACAATGTCCCCCTTCATCTCCTCTATGTCCCTCTTCCACAATGTCCCCCTTCATCTCCTCTATGCCCCTCTTCCACAATGTCCCCCTTCATCTCCGCTATGCCCCTCTTCCACAATGTCCCCCTTCATCTCCGCTATGCCCGTCTTCCACAATGTCCCCCTTCATCTCCTCTATGCCCCTCTTCCACAATGTCCCCCTTCATCTCCGCTATGCCCGTCTTCCACAATGTCCCCCTTCATCTCCTCTATGCCCCTCTTCCACAATGTCCCCCTTCATCTCCTCTATGCCCCTCTTCCACAATGTCCCCCTTCATCTCCGCTATGCCCCTCTTCCACAATGTCCCCCTTCATCTCCGCTATGCCCCCTTCATCTCCGCAATGCCCCCTTCATCTCCGCAATGCCCCCTACCTCCAGTCCCTGGTGGTCCAGCGGAGCGTCTTCAGATCTGTGCCTCCTTCGGCACAGATCCCCGCCACCCGAACATGCCGGGCGAGCACATGGCGGTACTCGTACGAGTACCGCCATGTGCCGAGCAGAGCGATGCTCGAGCCGATCCGAGCATCGGCCGAGCATGCTCGCTCAACACTAATCATCAGTTGAATTCAGCAATGTGATGAACATGTGCAATGTGTTGTACCTTTGTTCACATGGGGGATGCATGAGATCCTTGAAGTGGCAATGTCAACATGGATGAAGGAATGGCAGATGTCAGTTGACTTCTCACCCTCAATCTGGCACTCAAAGGGTTAACACACCTATAGCTTTGTGAGATTGTCTCTCAAAACTCTGAATGCACAAAGTGCAGTGCCGATAGCCACATGTTTAGTTTTTGGATGATGATTGAAGTATTAGCATACTGTAGACTTCATAGACTGAGGGGTTAATATTAATACTACTACTAGGGCTAGATATTGATGCAATTGTACTACTATTAGGTGTCAAATATGCTGTATTTCCAACTGCACCAGATGCACTCATCATATGCAGGGTTGTGGATCTTGATAACCTATATTGTTGCTGGATATTCAACTCTAGTGTATGTGTGGCTAAGTGGTGGTTGGACTTTGAAGAGCAGTGACAATGTTGATGATTACTGGCAGGATGACTGTGTATTTTTTGGCATCTTTACTTGGCCAGAGTTGCACTTTCCAACAGATTTCTCAAATAGTTTAAAAACATGCACAGTGTTCCTTTTCAGTGGTGGAAAACTGAGCCTTTGCCTTTCAAGTAATTTTATCTGGCTGTTAATGTTCTTGCCAAAGAGAAAAATATAGGGTAATAAAAAATATATTGCATATGGTAAATTGCAATACATTAACAGTTTGCGGGTGGGCTCCACTTCTGTCACCAGCGGTGGTGACCAGAAGTCAGACTGACAAAACCCCTGCCTTGTTACCTTTTGGGTCGATGCCCGAGCCAGTGTGTGGGAAATTTGAACAGATACTGGCTTTTATATGTCCAATTTTTGTTCAACATGTCTCCCAGTCATCCATTGGCTGGGATGTATGCTTAAGGAAGGAACTTGAATCACAGCTGCCTTTCTCAGTAAACCAAGAGAACTAACAAAGAGAACAAATTACCTGCCATAAGACTCCCTAAACTACACCAACTTTCTTTATTTGTCTGTCTTAAATAGCTTAATATTGTGCTGCTATCACTCTTGCTAAAATACAGAAATGACATTCTGTGGGATACTGACACCCTTTTTATACTATGCCTATAGGAAAAGAAGGGAAACTTGCTTCATGGTGGGGGAAATTCAGTCTTACCACTGATTTCAATTAAATGAGCTATTCAGGAAATAGTGGAAAATAGGACATTTTCACAAAAAATTTCCCACTCGGTGGCAAGGGAGATTTTTTGCCTGTTTCTCTTTTGAGATGAAAAGTTTCTCCCATTCCTATTCATAATAACCATATAAGATTTGGTCAAATTGTTTGCATAAAGAAATAAAGAACATGGTATAACATTGAAGCACTTGTGTATGTTGCAAGGTAAGGAAAAATATAGACATTGCTTGTTAGGACACAGATCTATATTATATCAAACAGTATGTGGAACACATTGAGAAATCTATGAATAGCTAATAAAGTCTGATGGATTTCTAAATAGTTTTCTCTTGTTTTGTGACTTGTCTAGCGATAGAACTCTTTCTTCATTTTTTTTTTTTTGTTTTGTTTTTTTGTAGTTTGTACTGTGTGAAGTGCTTAAATGTGACATATCACAACGGGTGGTATGATCCATGCTGTTTGAGATTCCGTGATGTTTTGGTCCAATTTTGTTGACTAATGCAACCTGACATGGATTAATCAATAGAGTGCCTCAGGAGGAACCAGGATGAGGGACTTTTTCTTATTTTATTTTATTTTTTTTTTTAAGAAAAGTTAACTTTCGGAAGTAGAACTTTCTTTTCTTTAAATCTTCGAAAACAAATTTGCTGAGGATGACTGACACAGTTTCTTTCACATTTCATTAATTCACACACAATACTTTACAGTGTGTTAAAGTTAAGTAAGTAGAAAATTAAACAGGACATATCTGGATTAAAAAAACAACAACATATATATATCATCATCATATATAATAATCTGCTAAAACGTGTGTAACAACAGTCATGCGCTGTAGAGACTGCTCACGCCGCGGCTGATACAGAGCTCTGGCAGTAGCACTGTGGCCCGTGTAACAGGCTATTCAACTAGTATATATATATATATATATATATATATATATGCTCAATAGGATATTGGCCATGGCACATGCTGCTTTAAATAATAGTGGCAATATAGCTGATGCACATCCCATTAAGGTAACACAAGTATACTGAACTTGAGATGGTGCAGGGGAGACAGCACACAGCAGCAGGGGAAATTGAATGAAGGCTTTATTACTCAATTCATTTAGCAGCCAAACATTTTCGGTCCAACAAAGGGACCTTCATCATGTGACATGAATTGACTAATAAAGCCTTCATTCAACTTCCCCTGCTGCTGTGTGCTGTCTCCCCTGCACCATCTCAGGTTCAGTATAGGTAAATATATATATATATATATATATATATATATATATATATATATATATGTTAAAGCAAATATACAAAATATTGGTGCACATCCAAATTTTCATCACCATTAACCCTTTACTCTACGGCATTATGTCTGCATATCACTACTATATTAATATTTAGTCACATCATATGGCCATAGAATGCTAAGCTTGTCACCAACGCCAAGGTCCCTCATTTTTGGCAAGTATCTAACCTTAATATGCTTTGTCTTATGAGCTAAACCTCTCCTAATTTAGGCATTTACTAACGTTAATTTACTTTATCCTGAGAGCTGAGTCTTTGTCAGCTTTACTTATTGATGGAGAGAGACTCTCTGACAGGCATTATATAGTTTCCTAAAGACAATGAGCATTGCACCTTGGGTGGGACGGGTGCTTAAACCAAAAACAGCTGATCAAAACTTCCAAAAGTACAATTTCAGTCCAGGTTTTCATAAGCACATCCAAATGAAAAAAAAACACATTTAAACTTGCTGGAGTGCAACCAATTTTGACCAAAATAGCTAAAAGCAAATACACAAAATATTGGTGCACATCCAAATGTTCATCACCCTTAACCCTTTACGCTGTGGCATTATTCCTGCATATCACTACTATATTAAAGATGAGGATTTAGTCACATCATATGGCCATAGAATGCTAAGCTTGCCACCAAAGCCAAGGTACCTAATTTTTGGCAAGTACCTAACCTAACCTTAATATGCTTTGTCTTAGGAGCTGAATCTCTCCTGATTTAGGCATTTACTAATGTGCTTTTTTTCTTTGGGTGTGCTTACCAAAACCTGGACTGGAATTGTACTTTTGGAAGTTTTGACAAGCTTCTATTGGTTTAAGCACCCCTCCCACCCCCAGGTGCAATGCTCATTACCCTTAGGACACTATATAATGCCTGTCAGAGAGTCTTTTTCCATTAATGACTAAAGCTGACAAAGACTCAGTAGTGATATGCAGGCATAATGCTGCAGAGTAAAGGGTTAATGGTGATGAAAATTTGGATGTGCACCAATATTTTGTGTATTTGCTTTTAGCTATTTTGGTCAAAATTGGTTGCACTCATTTAAATGTGTTTTTTTTCCTTTGGGTGTGCTTACCAAAACCTGGACTGGAATTTTATATATATATATATATATATATATATATATATATATATATATATATATATATACACACACACACACGCGCATCCTCCACGTAAAGTCCATCAAAAATGTAATTACCATAGTAATCTATCTTCTACACCAATATTTATCTCACTAGCTCTTGAAAAGAATAATGTGGAATGAATGACCACAGTCCTTTTTAATGTAGCATTTCTGGCACAGTCCCAAAGGACTGAAATTGATGCATCAATAGTGAATAATAGTAATGCCCCACCACTTATATTCCATTTCCAAAATTTCTAATATACTGTGAGATTCTGTTCCAGAGTTTATTTTTCACTTATCTGGTTAGTTTTTGTTCCACTTTCCCTATTTGTGAGACTCCATTTCACAGTTTATCTTTCACTTACATGCTTAGTTCATATCTTCCCTTCCTTCTTATACCTCCTTACTACACTGTTCTGTGTGTGTCCAAATAGTTTGTTTCTGCCACCATTCTTCTTTGTATCCTGCTTCCTTGTATACTGACCTTTGCTCAGACCCCCTTTGTCTGTTGCCAGTCTTTTGGCCTCTGATTGTTGGACTATGTTGACCTCTCCGGTTCTTTGACTTTGGTTTGTCTGACCATTCTACTCTTAGTCACCCTGCAGCTTCAGACCTGTTTGCCTGCTTCTGGGCCCTACCTCTTTCATGTGTCCTGCATTTGACGTTTTCTGCCTCTTTTTCTCTTACCAGCAGTCTGCAGCTACTTTACACCTGTCATTTTGAAGCCATTTCCTTCACTTCTTGGTGGCTACCTTTACCATGTTTGTCACCTTCCCTTCTCTTAGTACATGTTTAGATTAGTCTTTCCCCTTGTAGCTCTCTCTGGTATATCTCTTTGTGCAA
This sequence comes from Rhinophrynus dorsalis, assembly GCA_037306005.1. NCBI lineage: Eukaryota > Metazoa > Chordata > Amphibia > Anura > Rhinophrynidae > Rhinophrynus > Rhinophrynus dorsalis. The sequence continues at coordinate 352,047,185 of CM074719.1, read as the reverse complement.
TGTTTCCTCGTTAAAGGCATATTCCCTATTTTTGTTAGCCTCCCAACTCAGGTATTTCTCTTTTGGGAAACTGACTTGTTACCATGATCATCTCATACAAGGTCCAGTTCAAATGGGCATCAGTAATTCAGCCTTGCAGCCAACAACTTTACCTCCAGCCTTTGGGCTACAGCTACTATGGAGTACAGTTGTTTAAGTTCCTCAGAATCACACCCTAACATTATAGGCTACTCTCACTTCAGGGGCTCTTGCCTTTCTATTTCTGCATCCCTCGTGTGCAACCAGTTATACATACCCTCAAGAAATAACCGCACTCTTCTAGCATGTAAACACAATTCAAATATCCAAGATGTGTAATGTTTTTCAAAAGGGGTGCTCTCACTCCAACAATCTATTTCCAAGGCTATCCACATACATCAAAATAGAAATAAGAGAGGAACTCTCCTGTTTTTGGTATTTCACCAACAGTGTTTATTTGAGTTACAACAGGCTGTTAAATGTTTCATATTTGCAGACTTTTTGGACCATAATGAACATTTCAGGGAATTGTCCCCTTCCTCAACACAGCCCTCTGTACCTCAACATACCCCTTCCAATAACCCTTTTTAATAGAAAAACAAAATGCTTGTAAAGTCTTATGGGCATGCCTCACATCCAGGTTCTCACAGCAATACGTCATTTGCTCTATTATCTCCTCATGACATTTTGCTGAAAGACTATAGAAGATTTGCCACTCATGTTGCCACCATAACCACAAATACACATAAACAAAAGATGTGAGGAGGTTCCGGGTAGTGTTCCACCACTGAGCACCAATATTCTCCACATGCAGATACAGCCTCATAATTTTCATACATTTGCATTGCTAACCTCCTCATCAAGACAATCAAGTCTACAAAAAAATATATAAAAACACATTTGATCTCAAATAGATCCAAGGAGGAACTTTAGAATTGTGTTGAGAACTTGGAGGAGAGGCATGCCTGAGAGACTTTTCAAACACTTTGTTCTTCTATAAAAAGGGTTATAGGAAGGGGTATGTTGAGGTATAGAGGGCTGTGCTGAGGAAGGAGACGATTCCCCAAAACTTTCATTATGGCTTAAAAGTTCTGCCAATGTGAAACATTTAAAAGCCAGTTGTAACTCGAATAAACACTGTTGGTGAAACACTGAAAACAGGTGAGTGTCTCTTTTATTCCCATTTGGCTGTTATACATACCCATAGTCTAATATCAAAAGGTTACATATTATGAAACAATCTGACCTGTGAGATAACAGATCATATGTTTACTCCTTGCAATGTGCATTTATACATAATGGTGATAGTGACTTTAGTTTATCCTTCTTCTGTCTACACAGCAAGCATCACAAGACTGTGCTTTCCCCTAGTCTTCATTTATTTAACATTTAATCTGGGGGTCTGTTTAATAAAATGTGAATGGCAGACACCTAGAAATGAAGACTATATAAAAACATATAAGGGGCATCCTGCACTCTTAGAGCCTCTTAAAAATGTGAGTATCCATCCTTCAATATTACTCAGGTCTCTTTGTTGAAAAGAAATTGTGATTAATTCTGGGGAAAACCAATTACACGATAGGGGACACAAAATATAGGCACGGAATGGTCTAGAGGTCTCCAAAACATTCACTAGCATTTAACATGCTGAATGGAGGTTTGGGGAATTTTTCTTTGCCTCCTATGGTGCTGATGGTTTGCTCTACAATGACTCCACATTTTTTTGGATATAGGGCCCGCAGAGTAGTTGGCTCTGCTTTGTTATGTGTAATTTTTTTTAGTGACTCTCTTTATTGCAAAATTAATGACACTGAGATCTAGCAGCAGTGCTATCTGTTTTTATTTTGTAATAATAATTTATGTGTACCCAAAAAAATCCCTGGTAAAACACTATATGACCCTGGTATTCTTTCCACCATGCTCTCTTTGCAGTCTCCTTGCAAGCCCCTCAAATCACAACAATGCAGCAAGTTGAAGAATACATACAAAGTATCAGGATACTGAAAAATGACTATATCCCACTTTTATTTGGAACCTATGTGAAACACACACTATAATGTTTTGGAAAGAGGCTACCTCCTTTTGTCAGGTATAGCAAGTTCTAGAAACCCTCATCTATATTAATGAATTAATACATTTATATAGTGTCAAAAGTGTATACAGTACCTGTGACAAAAGTACTTTGTAATGTTGTACCTTCTGTCTTGGAATCAGCCGCCTGAATACACACTCTTCTAGGTTGCAGAGATACTACACACACAGGAGGAGTATAATTCAAGACTTTGCCTGTTTATTTGTCTCCAAGTAGTGAGACAGCAGCAGCAAAAATAAATCAAACAAAACAAAAATCATTGCTCTACTGAGCACTAACTAAAGAAATCAGCATCTGACTGTATTTGTACAGCTAGTCTGTTTACCAGTTTAGAAAAATTAAGGTACAGCAGCACAGTCTACTGGGCTCACGTAAACATATATGTTACACAAGTAGGAACGGGTGAAAATATTTGCCTCAAACTGAAATTGGCGAATAATGGCACTTCCTGCTTGGAGAATAATTTCCTGCAAAAAGTTCCTCTTTTCCCCATATTTCGCCTAGCTCACTGAATTGAAATCAATGGGAAGAAAACATTTTCCCCACCACAGGAAAGTTTTCTCAATTTTTCTCAACTTTTTTACAGCCATATACAAGGATGTTGTATGTAAAGTAATAGACAGGGACCCCCTGATATAAGCTGCCACTGGGGTGGACTGATACTTGACTTGATAGAGTATTTTGTAGAGGATGATTTGTTAGATTTGCTGTTAGAGGCCCAAGGTCTGAGGAAATATTGATTTGTAAGATTTAGACTTATTAGAGGCACAAGCCCAAAGGAAACATTGATTTGTAGGACTTAGGCTTGTTAGAAACAAACCCTCCCCCCATTTTTTTGTAGGACTATATTTTTTTATGTTTTTACTTTTTATGTTTTTACTTTTAGCCCTGAGAAAAAAATGCCCTACTAGCCTAGTGCCAGTAGGTCATGTTGGCCAGTGGCCAGTGGCCATTGTCAAATATCCTCCTGAGTTCATAATTGCGGCATTTGCAACTGCTGTTCTTGCTGCTGCTGAGCTGTTTAAGCAGCAGGATGATTAGGCAGCTGAAAGGGAATGGGATCAACAATAGCAGTAACATGGGTGATGGATAATGAAGGTTCCACTTGCCACGACTACCTCCAGTGATGCGCCTGAGGCATTAGCAGTACGATAAGTAGCCCCCAGAAAAAGCTGGCCAATAATTCTTCTCCACCTGCCCCTCCTCCAAAATCATGGGTGTGTTATTAGAATATATTTTTTTCTCTTGAGAGCAGGAACTGTGCCTCTCGTCAGCAACTGCAATGTGCACTGTGTGTGGTAAATAACATCTGGGGGCACAACTGTATCCAAACACTGTGACACCAGAAACCAAGTACTGTGCTGTCACTGTACCCCTTGTCCAGAGTGATCCCGCTAAGGACACATGACAACTTGCTGACAGTTTAATAGTAATGATGACCCCTCCCTGCCACCATCTTAGCATATTCTGTGGGATGGAATCTCCTCAGATGCCGCCTGATGCCCTGCTTGAGATTCTCCTCCACCATACTGTCGTGTGTGGTCAGTGCACCACACAGTGTGCAATGGGTGGAGCCAAACTTCCACATCTTAACATCAAAAGAGTGGCTATCATTTGGTGTGGGAGGTAGTGATGAAAGAGGTGGATTGGCAGAAGATGCAGTTACCCTAGAAGAGGATGGTGATAGTGAGCTAGTTGTCACTTGTCATGAAACTTCCAGTCTCTGCTGGGTTTCTCTGTTCTTGAATGAATTAATATCTTTGTCTGCACTGCAGTGCTTTACATTTTAAGGGTTTGACAATACAGGGTTACACGTGCTTTGGAAAGTGAAATGCTGAAGTGAGGACCCTGCCCAAAAGCTTACAATCTAAAGTGGTAATGGGAAACAAACAGAGTACATTAGGGTCAAGTGCTGAATACAGTGCCAGAGTCCTGGTTAGGGTATGGGAGTAATACAAAACACACTAGCAGCAGGTTCAGCAATGATGGCATCAGGAGCAGCACGTCTGACAGCAGACAGAGCACTAGTGGCAGCAGGGGCAGCACGTCTGACAGCAGGCACAGCACTAGTGGAAGCAGGGGCAGCTCATCTGTCAGCAGGTACAACAATGGTGGCAGCAGGGGCAGCACATCTGGCAGCAGGCACAGACAGCTGACCTATCCTACTCTCTCTACTACCCTTTCCTTCCATCCCATGATGATCCCTAGGGGTGACTTAGAGGGGCTGGACAGCATTGGTTCTGTAGTGCTCACTTCCTCTTCCTACTCAGACTCAGTGGACACATAAGGGTTCTTCCAGCTCCTCCTTTTATTATTTTTACACCTGCTCATAGTACGAGCCTCTCCTGCCTCAATTTTGCTAAAAATGCACAGCACGTCTACCTCACTTTGTAGCTGCTTCCTGGAATATGTCACGTTTTTACAGCGAAAAGGCAAAAAACACAGAAATCAATGGACAGAAACTTTGTAGGCATTGAAACAATGGCAAAGAATTTTGGCCATTAGGCAAAAAATTAGATTTTAATCACTGGTTTTAAAGCAGATTTCCCCGTGAAAAAGAAGACAACAACGTGGTTTTCATGGGATTTCTCATGGGAACACTGCAAAAGCTTTATCCCACAAATATAGTTACACATGAATATCCATCTGCCTTAAGGTACAAAGTACATCATTATGATCCTTGAAGGGTTAAAGTAAGTTTAGGGAGGAAACTAGCTGATTTTTTTCCTTTAAGATTAAACTTTTGATGATATTTTACCTTTACATTGACAGATAGTTCATTGGAAATGTTTTATAAGTAAACTCTCATTATTTTGTATTTAAACATGGTTTTTTAAAATTACTTTTCATTCAAGGTCAGCTAACAAAAACTTTGATTTCAAACAGCTTGGTTAATATGAATTCTATTGCTTTGTCAATTTACTTGATTAATCACAGCAGCAGTATTTCTCAGCATCTATTATCCAACTTAATTTCTTAGGTCAAAATGTATTGAGTAGACTTAATAATGCATTTTGAATGATAGCAATGGAAAAAATAGTATGTTCTTTGAAGCATTCCACAGCATGAGCTGTATGAGTCGCAGAATCCTTCAGAGCACCTGATCACATGGCATATATCATTTTTGCTACCCATGGAGTAGATGTGTAGGATGTGTTGTGAGTCGCACTGTGCGCAAGTCACATATAGCTTGTACCCAGTCACAGAATAAAGGAATACGGTACTTAAAACACCAAAACACTCCCATGTTGCCAACCCCTTGGCACACACAGGGGAAAACAACTATTTGAGGATAAAAGGGGTATTGTAAATAGGTGTAAAATGGGTATATATAGATAGGAAGTAAACCTCAGCGCACTGTACTGGACACTAATATCTTATACTACTGAAAAAGCTTGTGTACACTGGCCAAAGTGCATAAAGAAATACATTTTAAGAGTGTTGATATATTATGTAGTATATTTTAATGTAATTTATGTTAATAGAAAAAAAAATGTAATTATAATTAAAAATATCAACAGTAAAGTAGACATGAGATCATAATATAAAGTAAATTAAAGTAAAATAAAGTTTAAAACGTACATGAAGAATGTTAGATATAATACATACCAAGAAATATCATATCATTATAAAATAATATAAAAGGCCATATGCATGTTTGTCTGATAGTCTGTGCGTTCGGGCAGTCTCTACTGCGCATGACTGCATCAAACACACATCTGGCCTTTTATATTACAGGACTAGTGTAAAAGCCCATGTACATGGGCATTCTACCGCAGAACTACACCTCCCAGCATTCTGTGCATTCAGGCAGTCCCTACTGAGCATGACTGCATCAGACAAACATATATCTGACCTGCGTTCAGGCAGTCTCAACTGCCCATGACTGCATCAGGCAATCATACAGCTGGCCTTTTATATTTTAGGATAGGACGATGATGATATATATATATATATATATATATATATATATAAAGCAGGATGGATGGAAGCACATTCCTCAATAATATGAGACATGAAAAAAATGATGGGAGGCAGCAACAGTGGGACTTTTTGTGAAAGCTTTGATGAGGCAAAAAAGTATAACAGAATGGTCAACGTTTGAGTCCTAAATCAGGACCTTTCTCAAGATAAGGAAAACAAAATGATGGATGAAATTTAAAGACTCTGCTCGGGTATCCATGTGGCCTCCAGGTAGATGGTGATGTCATCGCCCTGCCTCCAGTAAAGTGGCCGCAGGGGGAAACGTCATCACACTGACAGGACCAGATGAAAAGCAAGGATGTAAACATAAAGATATTAGAAAACAATATAATACAATAGTATTGACATATGAAAGAAAAATAAATAAATAAAATAAATAATCATGAAAAAAAAATTGAAAAAAAAAAAATTAAAAAAGTCTAACCTCCGCAGTCATTTGTGTCAATGCGCTGGGAAACAGGTCTCCGGCTCATTGCACAGCACTATTATTAATGTGAACGCACCGCATTGGCTGGCCAGCGTATAAATACAACAAAGAATCGAGCTGTGTATATGTGAAGATGAAACATAACACAAGAAGTCCAGTCATTACATTAAAAATGAATACCAGACTCGTATGAAAAAATAAATTATATTTTTATATATATATATATATATATATATATATATATATATATATATACACAGTTAGGTCCGAAAATATTTGGACACTGACACAAGTTTTGTTATTTCGACTGTTTACCAAAATAAATTCAAGTTACAGTTAAATAATGAATATGGGCTTAACATGCAGTCTCTCAACTTCAATTTGAGGGCATTCACATCCAGATTGGAGGAAGGGTTTAGGAATTACAGCTCTTTAATAAGTAGCACCCTCTTTTTCAAGAGACCAAAAGAAATTGGAAATTGACTCAAAAGCTGTTTCATGGGTAGTTGTGGGCTATTCCTTCGTTATTTCTCTATCAATTAAGCAGGTAAAATGCCTGGAGTTGATTCCAGGTGTGGCATTTGCATTTGGAAGCTTTTGCTGTGAAACTACAACATGCAGTCAAAAGAGCTCTCAATGCAAGTGAAACAAGCCATCCTTAGGCTGCAAAAAAATCCATCAGAGATAGCAGGAACATTAGGAGTGGCCAAATCAACAGTTTGGTACATTATGTGAAAAAAGAATGCACTGGTGAGCTCTGCAACACAAAAAGGCCTGGACTTCCACGGAAGAGTGGTGGATGATCGTAAGATCCTTTCCATGGTAGAAAAACCCCTTCATAAAAATGCCCATTGATATAAACTGGTCTTTTAACATCAAGAAGCCTTGCATGGTTTGGAACACTTTACTTTGCAATGTGTAGGAGACTACTCTAGAATTCAAGATGTTAACCCTTTGAGTAATTGAGATATATCCAAAGCATTCCAAAGCAAATCATTGAATGCCTTTGGGGCAGTCAAAAGGTTAAAAGCCCCAGTTTAGCCAACACCTGTGTTTATTTGTTCCCTATAATCCAGGTGGTTTTGTCCTAGGAGATTTAAAAAAATTATATATATATATATAATTAACCTCATTGTGCAGATGTTGTTCTCCATAACTACTTCACTTTGGTATTTATTCATATGTATCATAGTATTAAAACAATATGCAATTCTTTGGGTGCCACAGCACAATGCTCCTTTCCTTACTAGGTTAAGCAGATTGAACATCCCTAGGATTCAGAATCCGCTAACTCTCCTACAGCAGAGAAGTTCTCTCTCCAGAAGTCACTGCTGACAACTTGGTCAGCCGGTCCCTCATGTCCACTCCCACTGCTGCCTCCCTGTGTAAGATAGAGGGATTCCCGGTCCCAGTCACAGACTTTAATCACTAACTCTGCTTCCTCTCTACCCATTGCCACAACAACCACCACTTGGGAAGGGGGCTATCTCTCACTGGACAGGCGCACTGTTGGGGCAAGACCGTTACACAAATAAAGGGCCTTTGGAACTGAGGCACGTCTAGGCTAGATGTATGTTTGTCCGATCCCAGCATTTTGTGTGTTTGGACAGTCTCTACTGAGCATGACTGCATCAGACAAACATATGATGGTCAAAGCAGCTACCAAACAATCTGCCACATATGAACTAAATGCGTAAAAAGGGTGTCAGTGGTGATAAGACTAGTCAAAGATTTTTGGACTACAGAGATATATTATATGCATCACAATGGTGTAGAGACAGTACAGGTGAATTTGTATAGACAAGATATATATGTATATACAATAGCTTAAATATAGATTCATTTAGAAGATATCAGTTATTTTCTTATGTATGTATGTATATCTTTATTCACATGGTACCACACAGTGTATGCAGCAGCTTACAGACATATGTTATAATAAATAAAAAGGGGATAAAATAAGTGTCAGATTAATAGAAACAATAGGAGAGAAGTCCCTGTCCCAAGGAGCTTACAGTCTAAATGGGTACTAGAAGACAGACAACAGGGTAAGGGGGTTTCAAGTGCTGAGATTACAAGTGCTGAGTTTGCCCAAAGTTATCTTAAATGGATGAGATGGAGAAATTTTGCCTGTGATTTATCCATTTTTTTATGTCTATTTTTTGTATCATTTTCACCAGTCATTAGATATTCTCCATCACCGTCACATAAAGGAGGAAAACTCCAGAGTAGCGGAATTACTTTAGTATTTAAAATTCATCAATAAATATAATAAAGTGTATATTCTTACTCACACTGAGATAAGGAATGTCTCTCTTCTCTTTTAATCAGTGGAGCCCATGATAAATCAGGATCCTGATAGCAGGGTATACATAGAATGAAAGCAGGGTAAACAGATGTCTCAGTCAGATATAATTTATCTGACTGAGATGTCAGATAAATTATATCTATATCTTGAAAGCTTGCATTTAAATCTGCTTAGTTAGCCAATAAAAGGTATCAAAAACTATATTTGCCTCCTGTAGATATAATTTATTACACTTATACAAAGTGCAATGTCTACTTACACATAGATAAGAAGTGTCTCTCTCATGTAGTAAGGTATAATCAGGGCAGATACTTGCTCAAGGACTCAGTCACGGCACATATGTAAGGCAATGATAACAAATACAACGCTTTCAGTTATCAGTAACGTATAACATTACAAGATGTATAATCAAGTTCAGTTTCCTCTTGGTCGGTCCGCAGGTCTCAATTACTCCCAAGGTAGTACAGGTCCTATTTCATCAATTTCACATTGTAAGTTTTTATATATGTAAGTCCAGATTTCTGTATACACAAAATAGGGATAGAATACCGGACCTCCACTGAGGTAAGGAGTGTCTCTCTTCTCTATTAGTCAGTGGAGCCCGTGATAAATCATGATCCCAACAGCAGTGTATACATAGAAGGAAAGCAGAGTAAATAAATATCTCAGTCAGACATAATTTATTACACTTATACAAAGTGCATTGTCTACTTACACATAAGTAAGAATTGTCCTTCTCATTTCCTAAAGTGTCATCAGTGCTGTGCCAGTATCCACTCACTGCAGGCCCACAAAGATTTATAGAAGGGAGGTCTGGCATTCTACCCCTATTTTCTATCTCTTCTAAATTAATCTATATTTAAGCTATTGTATAAACGGATATATCTTGTCTATACAAATTCACCTATACTGTCTTCTTTACACCATTGTGATACATAGAATATGTCTCCATAGTCCAAAAATCTTTGACTAGTTTTAGCGCCACTGACACCTTTTTTATGTAAAATGAGTACATGACCCATTTTGTGCTTATCAACAATATTTTAGCAGAAATATGCTCTGTGACACATTTATTAATACTTTTGTTTCAATAATAGTGATATTCTTGTAACTAGATAGTCATCAGCTTGATTCTAAACTGAACTCGTAGATTAGCTGTAGTAAGTGAATGGATACATCATTAAGATTAGGGATGAAAGGAAAATCCTGTTTTGTTCCTGTGGTAAATTTCATGAGGAAAGCATGGTTCTCAGATTTCCTGGTGAGGAGAGAAACACAGAGATTGTCCGCATCTTCTCTAAGTGCACAGAAAATTCCACAAAAATTATTCCACCTATGTTATTCAATGAGGTATACTATCTAAACACACAATTTCCTGTACTGTAATGTGGTAGTGTGGAGTATTTTAGAAGAAAAACTGTGGAAGGAGACAGAATGAGAAACAAACCCACAAAAATTGTTCATCTTTTTTTTTGTTGAGCTATGTTTTTTTGAGCACAAGCCCTGAGGAAAAAATACCCTACTGGCCTAGTGCCAGCAGGTCATGTTGTGTTGGCCAGTGGCCAGTGGTCATTGTCAAATGTCCTAAGTCCATAATTGTGGAATTTGCAACTGCTGTTTTTGCTGCTGCTGCTGTTGCTGCTGATGAGTTGTTTAAGCAGCAGGATGATTAGGCAGCTGAAAGGAAATGGAATCAACAACAGCAGTAACATGGGTGATCAATGATGAAGGTTCCATTTGCTACAACTAGCTCCAGTGATGCGCCTGAGGCAGTAGCAGCACAATAAGTAGCCCCCGAATATATTTGGAGAAAAGAATTGTCACGGTTAGTTAAGACTCTCAGATGCAAAGTTAGGTAAAAACACAACTTTATTGAAAAGTTTAAGACAGTCCCATAGGATCTCATACATATACATACACATACATAGAAATGACAGGAAAGTGGTAATAATAGCGAGTAAGGCTCTACCAGCCCTGCCAATATACCGGGCAAGGCAGCCTGGACAAGCAGTGGAAAAAGGTGGCTCTACCGACCCTGCCAAAATACCGGGCAAGGTAGCCTATCAGAACACAAGGAGAAACAGGCTCTACCGGCCCTGCCAATATACCGGGCAAGGTAGCCTAACACTATCAGGAGTATACAGGCTCTACCGGCCCTGCCAATATACCGGGCAAGGCAGCCTAGCGGATACCCAAATGATACAGGCTCTACCAGCCCTGCCAATATACCGAGAAGGGCAGCCTAATGGAACACCATACGATATAGGCTCTACCGGCCTTGCCAATACCGGGCAAGGCAGCCTTAGAGGAGATGATGCCAGCCACTATGGCCTCAATATCTGTCAGATGACATTGACAGTATAAAGATGGTAAATGGAGGCTATAAGAGCTAGTGGTAAACCAGGTATTCTGCACACACCAGTACCCGTGTACTGGAAGAATAACTAGCTGTCTAGGACTGGACAGCGTGCAGTGAACCAAGGCCCGCGACCAGGGACCGTCAGATCACATAATGTCAGCCGTGAGGCAAAGGAGCAAACCAACGCCCGCGCGCTGGGAACCAACAGTCCAATGTACATCAAGCCATAAGGCAGTGGAGCGAACCAGTGCCCACGCGCTGGGAACCAACAAACTCAATGTATAGTAAGCCGTAAGGCAGTGGAGCGAACCAGCACCCGCGCGCTGGGAACCAACAGACTAAGTGTATTGTAAGCCGTAAGGCAGTGGAACAAACCAGCACCCGCGCGCTGGGAACCAACAGACTAAATGTATAGTAAGCCGTAAGGCAGTGGAGCAAACCAGTGCCTGCGCGCTGGGAACCAACAGAGTAGAAATGTCGCCTGAGCGACAGAAGATCCAAGCCGCCAGAGAAGAATGGAGACTGGGAGCTGAAGATGAAACAGGAACCAGTACTACGATGGTCAACCGGATCAGGAACGGCAACAAGGACTGGCAGCAGGAAGCAGCAACGTCGGACGACTCCAACCGGAACAGACATGGGAACAGGCACAGCTGATCAGGAGACTCAGGAACTGGACGAACTCAGGATAACAGGAACACAGCTTAAGGCCCAATGAGCTTCAGGAACATGATGAAAGTGGAATCAGCCAGAGACACCACGAAAGGACAACCAAAGGGTGCCCAAACTCAGTTTAAATAGGCAAAGTGAGGCGGGCTGAAGGCAGACAGCCAATGGGAGCCCCCTACAGGTGATAGACACACAAAGGCAGCAATCACGGGCACCGTGATAAGAATAAGTTGGCCAATAATTCTTCTCCACCAGCCCCTCCTCCAAAATCATGGGTGTGTTGTTATTAGAATATACATTTTTCCCTTGAGAGAAGGAACTCTGCCTCTCATCAGCAACTGCAATGTGCACAGTCTGTTTGTGTGGTAGATAACATCTGGGTCACAAGTGTATGCAAATGCCAGAGCCCAAATTGTGCCATTGTCACTATACCCCTTGTCCAGAACCTACTAAGTACACATGACAACTTGCTGACAGTTTAATAGTAATGATGAACCCTCCCGGCCAGCATCTTGGCATATTCTGTGGGATGGAAACTCCTCAGATGCCACTTGATGCCCTGTTTGCGATTCTCCTCCACCACACTGGCATGTGTGGTCAGTGCACCGCACAGTGTGCAATGGGTGGACATGAACTGCCACATCCTAACATTTACAGAGCATCTATCATTTGGCAGGGGAGGTAATGATGAACAAGGTTGATTGGCAGAAGATGTAGTTACCCTAGAGGAAGAAGGTAGTTTTTTCGCTCATCATAGAACTTCCAGCCTCTTCCTGGGTTTCTCTATCCTTCGTCCTCTTTGATCTCCCCCTCACCTCTTGTTGCTTTTCTGCAGAGTCAGGGGGTACTGCAACAGTGGTGCTTGATTTCTGTGGTTGGTGTTTGGCTTTAACATGTTTGACATAAATGTCATGGTGTATGTTTTTCATGTGTCTTATCAGGGAGGTTGTGCCAAGGTGTGTTCCCTTCTTTGTCCTTATCAGTGACTTGTCACAAATTATACACAGTGCCGTTGGTGATGACTGCACTGTGCCTGCCCCAAGAGAAAAAATAGACCTACACCCATGACTTCAGGGGGTAGGGAACAGGTGGAGAAGAATGGCTTCTTTCTTCTTGTCCTCCACATTCCCCTTCACTGGCTGGAGCAGAGGATCACTGATTCACTTTCATCAGGCATAGTGCCCTGTGATTGGAGGAAAGCTGATGTAGTTCCATTGTTTAAAAAGGGAGCAGGAGCCAGATTAGGAAATTATACCTGTGAGCTTGACTTCTATATTGGGTAAGATACTAGAAGGGTTACTAACTGACACTATTCAGAACTATGTGAAGACAAACAATATTATTAGCAGGAATCATCACGGTTTCATGACGAATAGATCATGTCAGACTAATTTACTTGCATTTTGTGATAGATTAAGTAGTAATTTGAACAAGAGAATTGCTGTTGATGTAGTATACTTGGATTTTGCAAAAGCCTTTGATACAGTGCCTCACAACAGGTTACTGCATAAATTAAAAGGCTTTGGTTTGGGCGGTATTATCTGTACATGGTTTGAGATCTGGTTAAATGATAGATGGCAGAGAGTTGTTGTAAATGGAACCTTTTTAAATTGGTTTAAAGTTATAAGTGGGTTGCCACAGGGTTCAGTCCTGGGCCCAATGCATTTTAATTTGTTTATTAATGATCTAGAATTGGGAATTGAAAGTAGCATCTCAATCTTTGCTGATGACACTAAGCTATGTAAGGAAATACGTACGGAGCTAGATGTTTTTTCTCTGCAGAAGGATTTAGATAAACTGAGTGAATGGGCAGTAAAGTGGTAGATGACATTTTATGTAAATAAATGTAAAGTTATGCATTTGTGCTGTAGAAACAAACTTGCTACATATACTCTAAATGAGAAACAACTTGGGGAATCCTCATTAGAGAAAGATTTAGGAGTGCTGATAGACGATAGACTTCATAGCAGTGTGCAGAGTAACTCAGCTGCTGTAAGAGCAAATAGGATACTAGCCTGCATAAAAAGAGGTATAGACGCAAGGGATTGCTAATATTATCCTACCTCTGTATAAATCCTTGGTTAGGCCTCATCTGGAATATGGAATACAATTTTGGGCGACAGTTCTTAAAAAAGACATTGTTGAACTAGAAATGGTGCAGAGACGTGCAACAAAACCGATAAAGGGACTGGAGGATCTGAGTTATAAAGAGAGACTAGCCAAACTGGGTTTGTTGATTACCATTTACAAATACATTCAAGGTCAATTCAAAGAAGAAGCCAATGAATTATTTATGCAAAGAGCTGAGCTAAGAACAAGATGTCATCCATCAAACCCTGAGAAAAAGTGCTTTTGACTAAAACAAAGGTAGGGTTTCTTTACAGTAAGTGCAGTTAAGCTATGGAATTCTTTGCCTCGGCATGTTGTACATGCAGATAATGCAACTGCTTTCAAAAAAGCAATGGATGCCTGTCTAGCACAGAACAATATTGAAAATTATGACAGATGGCTTCAAAACAGATGGGATATTGATCCAAGGAAATATCTGACTGCCATTTGGAGTCAGGAAGGAATTTTTTTTACCAACTTGGGGCTAAATTAGAAACTGCTCCAGAGAGTTTTTTTTGCCTTCCTCTGGAAAAACAGGGGTGTTTTTGTTATGGGCTGGACTTGATGGACACATGTCTTTTTTCAGCCTCATCAACTATGTTACTATGTATGTTACTATGATGTTGCTGCTGTTGCTACTACTGCCTCAGAATCAGCACTGCAACTAGGACCAGGAGTATTGGTGGTGCTGGCAAGTGGAACCTGTCTTGGTCCCAGATCACTTGTTGACCCCATTCCTACTGTGCCCATGGCAGTCTGTGGCACACAAGCCTGCTCCTCAGCATCCTGCTGCCCTTTCAACTCAGCAGCAGCAGGAATTAGAGCAGTAATAAACTCAGTAAATTCCAGAATCTCACTGCTGCTGCTGGTGGTAGTAGTGATTCCCATTCCTTCTCAGTTTGGGCTAAAAAAGGTCATCAATGTCTCTTCCATCTCAGCTTCTCCACCATAATCATCACCACCACCACTAGTGGCAGCACTAGCAGCAGGCACAGGCATCTGAGCTTTGGTGGTGGCGATGTTATTGCGGTGGTAACAATTCTCCCTTCTTCAGGATCATGTTTCAGGGGAATGGTGTGGACTCCCTTGACTGCTAGTCTGGATGTTTTCAATTGCTTCCCCTACCAGTCTTCTAACACTAGTCCCACCGGCTGCTTCACCATTACTGTTTCTACTACTACTAACACCAATCACATCAATCTCAGCCCCTGAGTCTTCCTCCTCCCAGTCACTATTAATATCATGATTACCCCTTCCTTCAATCCTAATGCTAACAGGCTGCTGGACCTTCTTAGTAGTACTAGTAGCACTGGCAGGACTGCTTGTGGATGGCAAGTATGACTTAGTGTCCCCTGCTGTCACAATTGGCATCATCTTCTCCTTCCCCCCTTCTGAATATTACAAGACATGCTGGCAGCTGCTTCAGCACTGGTGCCATCAAATTCAGCACTGACAGCAGGCAAAGCACTGCTGGCAGCAGGGACATCACTTCTGACAGCAGACACAGCACTGGTGGCAGCAGGTACAGCACTAGTTCAGCAGGAGCAGTACTGACAGCAGACACAGCACTGGTGACAGCAGGGGCAGTACTGGCAGCAGGCACAGCACTGGTGGAAGCAGGGGCAGCACAGCAATCATAGCACATCTTACAGCAGGTGCAGCACGTCTGGCAGCAGGCACAGGCAACTGACCTGTCCTGCTCTCACTACTACCCATTGACATTAATTTCCCCAAGATCCCTAGGGGTGATTTAGGGGGACTGGACAGCATTGGTCCTGTAGTGCTCCCTTCCTCCTCCTACTCAGACTCAGTGGATACATTATGGTTCTTCCAGTTCCTCCTTTTATTTCTTTTAAATATTCTCATAGTGATAGCAGTCACAATGTGCCTCTCCTGCCTCCATTTTGTAAAAGATCACAGCAGGACAGCACAACATCTTTACCTCGCTCTGTAGCTGCTTCTGTTGTGTTTCACTTCCTCAAATATGTCATGTTTTTATAGCGAGAAGGCGAAAACGTGTGAATCAATTGGAGGAAACTTTGTAGCCATTGAAAAATAGCAAGGATTTTTGCTATTGGGAGAAAAATATGAAGATTTTAATCACTGTTTTTAAAACAGATTTTCCAGTGAAAGAGGACAACAACGTGGTTTTCGTGGATTCTTTTGCCGGAACTCGCCAAGACCTTTTGCCCACCCCTAATCCCGAGGCTAGTGACAACGAAGAAGAGGAGTCTTTAGCAGGGATAGGAGAAAAGTCCCGTTTTGTTCCGTGCAAATTTTCACAGAAAACACGTTTTTTCTCTTTTCTCATGGGAAATTTTGGCCATAGAGAAACCATACATTTTCTGGTGTTTTACTAAGATCACAGAAAATCTCGAGATGATGGTTCCATTTCCTGTCTATGTTATTCCTGCCCATATACTAAAAAAAACCATAATTTCCTGCACTATAGTGTGATGTATTTTAGGAGAAAAGCAGAGTGGAAGGAGGATGACACTATGACCACCACCACTGTTGCAAAAAAAGAGAAGAAAAGCTGGATGGACCCTGATGCTAGAGACTCTGAGTAGAAGAAGGACATCACTAACACTAGCAGTGGCACCGCCAGTGCTAAAGGAACTGTGAGCCCACATTCCCTAGACCCAGTGAGGTCGAGCCCCTACATCATCCCTCCCTTGTGATCTTGGAGCAAATTTGGAAGAAAGCAGAACTAGGTAGCTGTGTGAACAGCACAGGTCAGTGTCAAGGTTTGGCTGAGCTGCTCTAACTCTGATTCATGATTCTATTGTCTGAGCTTATCTGCTCCCATTAGCAGATCCATTATTGCTGCCTTCACTTTGCTGAATCAGGCTAAATCAGTGGACTTCTCTGTGTTTGGCTGCTATCAGCCAATCCTCCCAGGGTATTTAAAGCAGCTTGGCACATTACCTTATTGCCCTTGTATTTTCTTCTGGCTGCAAGAGTGTTCTACTGTGTTCCTGATTTCCTGTGCATGACCTGGCTTCCTATGATTTCCCTTCTGGTTTCTGACTCCTGGCTTGTTTCTGACATCTCTGATCTCTGTATTCCTGACCCCTGCTTGGCTGAGTACCTGTCTTGGTTCCTTTTGGTTTATGCTTGTGGATCACAATTTTGCTTTGTTTGCTTTTGTTATTTTAATAAAGGTGTTTTGCACTTTACATTTTGTGTCTGTCTGGTCCCGGGACCCTAACAGTCAACTGCTTGAATCTGCTAGTTGCTACTACTACTGTCAGAGTGGTTTCTTCTGAGGAGAAAGAGAAAGTGGTAAGTGCGATAGCATGGGACCCGCAACCACACTTCCTCATCCCCAAGCATAGAGCAGCTAGAGACCGGTGTTGGTCTTGATGAGACAAGGGTGGTTGTGGAGCAGCTCATGTGGAGTGTTGGTATAACTTGAAAGAATAATGTGAGAAAAACATGTAAATGGAGATTGACATCCCCTCCACAACCAGCAGTGACATTGTGGAGCTTGCTACAGACTTTCATCTGTATCAGCAGCAGGATAGTGATGAGAGGGCTATTATACCACAGTCTGACCACCATGGCCATAATTGTACTGGCATGTTTAAGCACCGATATAGGGCCAAGGACTTCTCCACTTGCCACCAATAATCCTGGTCTTAGTGCTAGTGATGCAGTAGCATCACCTGCCCCAGCCAGTTAAGATGATTTTGGAGAAGAAGGCCATTCTTTTCCACCTCTCCCCTCACTAAAATCATAGGTTTGATAATATTTTTCCCTTGGAGAAGCACAGTGCAGTCATCAGCGACTGCTTGGCAAAGGAGAGGGCATAGCAATCACTGCAGCAATAATCTTTTTTACGTTAAAAAAGAGAGACAGTTCTTTAACTGTCATCTTAGTGAAATGAGATACAAAAATGTTATCCCCCCACAGATGCACAAATGAAAGTCTATTAATCTGTATTATTCTGTTTTATTCTTAAAAATAGGTTATGAATACAATTTATATGTAAAAGGTTTATAAAAAATCTGATAATTTATTATGAAGCAAAGTAATAATAAAAGAAAGGTACAGTATGTTAACCCCTTACAGGGATAGTAATGTCTGCATTAAAGTTCTGCTCCAAGTCTTCTTTAAGCTTTTTATTACACATAGTGGTATGTTTAAGTACTTACAGTTCTGTAGTTCAAAAGATAATGAAGCTAAAAGGATCCCACTCCTCCTGAGCACCTCCCTTTAGATTTACAATCTGGTCATGGGACCGGACTGATGCAGGGAGGCACAATCTTCAATCACTAAGTATAAAGAAAACCCTGCTCCCCTTGTCGAAGGAGGGCAGGATTTTCCTTTTGCTTACTGAAGATTTTCGCTCACCACTCTCCATATGTACCAGCCTGAGAGGATCAGTGACACAGCCAGAAGGGGCAGGAGAGGGATCTTTTCAACTTAAATATCTGCAGAACTGTAAGTACTTAAACATACCGCTATGTGTATGAAAAGCTTAAAGAAGACTTGGAGCAGAACTTTAATATAGACATTACTATCCCTTTAACTTAGTTAAGGACCACAGATGTTTTTGTTTTTCAAGGAATTGATTCAGGGTCCCCGAGTGGTGTGCAGCCACATGGGAACCTCTGAATTCCATTACATGACATTTACTAAACACAACATAGCATTGCATTAGATATGTCAGCAAGGGTAAAATAAAAAGAAAACCACTGTGATACTCCACAGAAGTGGTAAATATAGTAAAGGATAAAAAGAAGCGTTAAAAAAATATAAACAGACACAGAAGGAAGAAGATAGGTAACGATACAAGACTAGGCTGAAGGAGGCCAAATGCATTATTAGATCTGCCAATGTAATGGTTTTGCAGGACACTCAGAGCAGAAGGTTAGAATAAAACACAGTTTTATTAAAAGACAAGAAAGACTACCCTCTATAGGCAATACAGAATAACTGAAATGAACAGTAAAGTACAGATGCCCTCTCAGGCCCAGTATGCAGAGAAATAAATATATATACTGTCACAGGACAGGCATAAGTAACATACAGGGTACTCAATGGTTAAAGTACATAGAAATCAATCAGTTTCTGTTGTGGCGTGTTTGACACGCCCATAAGATGGTAAAGGAGCGATAAGTGGTGCTAGATGAGAAAACACCAGTAATAGAGCAGGACAGAGACTACTGCTTATGCTGAGCGGGGAACTGAGGCCAAAATACTCTGCAAGAGCTTAATGAGCTAGAGCCACTAGCACCCCAACCGGCATTGTAATGGAGACCAGTTACACTGCAAGAGCTTAGCTGTATAGAGCCAATTGTACCCACCCGGTGCGTTTAACGGAGACCAAGGACACTGCGAGAGCTGAGGATAATAGAGCCAATATCCCCCATGGGCGTTGTAACGGAAACCAAGCAAAGGCTCTGCAAGTGTTAATGGAGGCTCAGTGAACAGAGACAACTGCTCTGCAAGTGTTAACGGAGGCTCAGTGAACAGAGACAACCGCTCTGCAAGTGTTAATGGAGGCTCAGTGAACAGAGACAACTGCTCTGCAAGTGTTAATGGAGGCTCAGTGAACGGAGGCATGGCTCTGCAAGTGTTAACGGAAGCCGCAGTGCTCTGTAAGAGTAAACAGAGGCCCAGAGTAACGGAGGCAGAAGGCTCAGCAAGAGTAAACGGAAAGGCCCAGTACACAGGAGGCAATGACACAGCCAGCCCTGCCACAAGCACAGCGGAAGTCAGAATGTCGCCCAGGCGACACTGGAACAGTACACAGCAGGAACACAGGCAGGGTCAGCAACGTAGTTGGGTCAGGTCACGGAGCAGGAACGTCATCCAGGCCGGGTCAAATCACGGAGCAGGATCGTCAGACAAGCCGGGTCAAATCACGGAACAGGAACGTCAGCCAGGCCAGGTCAAATCACGGAGCAGGAACTAAAGAGCGTAGTCAGACGGGCCAAGTCAGTACACAGGAAGCAGGAACACTGGAACACAGCTATATAGCAACACTGGCTCAGGAACACCACGAAAGGGCACCTGACAGGTGCCAAAGGCCGGGTATAAAAAGGCCATACTGGGCGGGCCAAACAAGCTCAGCCAATGGGAGCGCACCACATCAAAGAGTGACAGAGGAAGATCACGGGCACCGTGATAGCCAAAGCACACACACAGAGGGAAAAATTGCCCAGTCAATAAAAAAGGGAGATAAAATTTTTTTTAGATATATAAGTAAAAGGAGGAAAATGAAACAAGGAATAGTAAGACTGAAAATAAAAAATGGAAACTATGTAAATGAGAATAAAGGGCTAGCTGACTGTCTTAATGAATATTTCTGTTTAGTTTTTACCGAGGAACATGAAGGGAGGGGACCTCTGTTAGAAAAAAGAAATGACAAGACATGGGAAACATGCATGTTTACAGAGGAATAAGTTCTACTTCAAATTTCTAAGGTAAAAACAGATAAATCAGTTGGACCAGATGGGATACACCCATAGTTATTAAAAGAACTTAAGTGTGTTCTGGCAAAACCTTTAACAGAATTATTCAATCAGTCACTATCGACAGGAGTAGTTACAGAAGATTGGAAGTTAGCAAATGTAGTACCGCTTCACAGAAAAGGTAGCAGGGAAGAGTCTGGTAACTACAGACCGGTAAGTCTTACATCAGTAGCAGGAAAATTAATGGAGACTATGTTAAAGGAAAGAATTATTGAAAATCTGAATTTGAATGGCTTGCAAGATACCAAACAGCATGGGTTTACAGCAAGAAGGTCAAACTAACCTCATAGATTTTTTTTGACTGGGTAACTATAATAATAGACTAAGGTAGATTTCAGTAAAGCATTTGACACTGTACCTTATAGAAGACTCATTAATAAATGGCAGTGTTTGGGTCTGGATGCAATAATAGTTAAACGGATAAGGCAATGGCTGAGTAACAGGAGACAGAGGGTGGTAGTCAATGGAGAATATTCGGACAAAAGGTGTTTTACTAGTGGGGTACTTCTGGGATCTGTACTGGGGCCCATTCTTTTTAATATTTGTATTAGTGATATTGCAAAAGGTCTTCAAGGTAAGGTATGCCTTTTTACAGATGGTACAAAGATCTGCAATAGGGTAGACATTCCAGGGGGAATATGCCAAATGACAAATGATTTAGGTAAATTAGAAGAATGGACAAGAGTGTGGCAGCTGCAGTTTAATTTTTGTTAACAAACACATAGTCGTCAGTTTGCTGGAAGATGAAGAATGCAAATTAAGGAATCAAGAGTATAAAGGGATAGACTTGTGCACAGCAAAAACATCCGGTAAAATTTGATTCGGACTAATTTTTTTTTTTCGAAGATCCGCATTTTGGACCAGACCTGTTCAACTCAGACGAAAATTCGGCAATCGTCCAAATTATTTGGCCTAATTTAAAATACTTTAAAATATACAATAAAAAATTAAAATGAAATAAAAATAAATGTAATAATTTCCAGGGTCTAAATGAAGATGTATGGATGTAGCTAGCTAGCTACAAGCACGAATGAAATGAACAAATAAATGAAATTCCAAGGAAGAAGAAAGACTGAGGCTGACTGGAACACTGTAGATGTAGCCAGCAGCAAACTGCAGAACACTGGAGCAGGCAGGGCCCAGGAGTAGGGATGGGCAAAAATTTTCGCCTCAAACTGAAATCTGCCAATGGCACATTCCACTTAGCGAATAACTTCCTGCGAAAAGTGCCGATTTTCTGCTTTTTCCCGCCTTTTCCTCCCATTGAAATCAATGGGAAGAAAACTTTTCTGCAGCCATATAAAAGGCTGTCAGGCTCTCACAGCTTACCATTTTGTGTTTGTGAGAGGAGAGAGCAGCGCCTTGTTTGAGCTAGACAAGACAGAGAGGGGAATTGAAGTTTAGTTTAGGGAATCTTTTAGTAGGACATTTGTTCTTTGTAAGTGTTTATTAGAAGAGTCAGTGAGGCACGCTTGGGAGAAGAAAGGAGGAAGGAGGTTGACCGCAAATACTCCAAAATTCCATGTGACTGACTGGCAAGACACAGGCAGCTAGGGATCTATTTGCTTGCTGATCTTGCTGTAATTGGCTCTGTGCCGGGTGGGGAAGTCTGGGAAAAGACTTTGTTTTTCAGTTAGAATTTTTTTGGGGGCACACTGTGATAAGACATACAGGGTGGACAATTTAAAAAATAAATAAATAAATAAATAAATAAATAAATAAAAAAGAATAAAGAACTAAATATATTAGGTAACAGTGACAGACAGCTGACTGGGCTTAGGCAAGGCATCATACAGCTCCATCAGTTGTGTTGTGTACCGGTACAGTAAAAAAACACATAATGTCCAAATGCACAAGGGGAAGGGGGAGGGGTGGAGCAGTGCAGGGATCTGTGAGTAAAGTAGTAGTTCAAAAACTGACTGCAGCAATGGTTGCTAAAGTAAGTGCAGTCAGTGATGAAGATGATCCCTCTACTTCAAGGGAGGATGCAGTTTGTCAAGGTCTCAGCAAAACTAGTTCCAGCACCACCAGTGCCAGTACAAATAAAGAACCATATAAGAAGATGTATAAGAATAACACTGAAGATGACAACAAGTCGCATTCAAATGTTGATGATGCTGGCAATAGCATAATAGAGGAAGGTGTAGCAACTGAACCGCCTGCGGCATCTGATAATGAGACAAACAAGCACCAAAACACCCATAGTAGAGAACTTTGTTACAGTAAAAGTAAAAAGAAATTGTTTGAGACCTCCAAAATCTTAGGGGAATATAAGGGTAGTAATGATCAAACTGGGCAAGAAGTGACAGGTGATGCCCTATGGTCAAGGAAATTGTCAATTTTTAAAGAGAGGTGTGTGAAGAGGGGAATGACTAGGGATGGGCGAAAAATTTCACCTCAAACATAAATCAGCGAAAAATGGCACTTTCTGCTTGGTGAAAAATTTCCATTAAAAAAGTGCTGGTTTTTTTCTGCTTTTTCCACGCTATTTTTGCCTAGCTCATTGCATTGAAATCAGTGGGTAGAAAAATGTTTCTTCACCTCATGAAAGTTTTCTACAGTCATATAAAAGGCTGTCAGGCCCTCACAGCATGCCATTCTGTGTTTGTGAGAGGAGAGAGCAGCATGTTTTTGAGCTAGAGAAGATAGGCAAATAAAGGGGAATTGAAGCTTAGTTTAAGCGAGTCATTTAGATAGGACATTTATTCTCTGTAGTAGGGGATTCTAGGGGGAACAAGGGGGATAGGAAGGGAGGAAGAAAATTGACCCAAAATAGCCCAAAATTTGGTGTGACTGACTGGCAAGACACAGGCAGCTGGGGTCCAAATTGCTTGCTGATTTTACTTTTATTGTCTCTGTGCTGGGGAAGTCTGGGGAAAGAAGTTGCTGATTTGGTTTTTTAGTTATATATATTTTGGGGACTAACTGTGATAACATAGGGTGGACAACTTAAATAAATAAATGAATAAGAAAAAGCATAAATAATTCTACAAATAAATATATTAGACTGCTGACTGGGAGCTCTGTGATTGATGCAGACTAGATAGATAGCAGATGACATATGTTGAGGGCCAAGGCAAGACATCACACTCCATCAATTTTGAGTAAAAACACAGTAGTTGAGTAATGTCTAGCAAATGCACAAGCAAGTGGAGGAAAGGTGGAGAAAGTGCAGATGTGTGGGAGTAAAGTGTTAGTGCAAAAAACTGACTGCAGCAATTGTTGCTGCATCATGTGCAATAAATGATGATGATCCCTCTCCTCCCAGTGTGGATGCAGTTTGTCAAGGTCCCACCAATCACACCACACCAGTCCCCCACCACCACTACCATACACATTTGCCACATTGAAGCTTGTATTTTTTTAAATCACTTTACAGCATTATGAATATGTGCCAGTGTCACTTAAGCAGGAAATAAGTGTTGTGGGCAAAATACAAAAGCACTCTGCATGCTAACACATTTTTCAAGGTATATGTTGCTGTAGGACTCACAACTTTGACTTTCAGCTACTTATTTATCCACTACAGACCTTAGAAGATGTAATATTGTGCTGGGAAATGTTGCACCATATTAAACATAGGAAAAAATGTGTTGGAATAGGAGAAAAATGTGTTCAAATAGGAGAAAAATGTATTAGCATGTGTTAGAATAGGAAAAAATGTATTAGAGAAGTAGAAAAATGTGTTGAATAGATGAAAATGTGTTAGACTAAGCTAAAAATATGTTAGAATAGGAGAATAATATGTTGGAATAGGCAAAAATTTGCTGGAATAGGCGAAAAGGAGGAAAATTTTGCATTGGAGAAACAAGAATACGTTTGCGAAAAAAGCGGCAAATCGTCCGTTTTAGGCAAAAAGTCATGTGAAAAATTTTTCACGGTTTTTGCCCACCCCTAGGAATGATTACAGCCAGGCTAGCATTCTCTTTGCTTAAAATTTCCATCAAATCGCTGAAAGGCGTGAAGACTGTCAATACCTGTTCCATCAGGTCCCAGTCAGCCCTGCCCAGTGTTCTGTTTCTGTCAATGAAATGGTGACATGACATTGCGTGAATTTCCTTTTTCTGTTCCAGGATACGCTCTGGCATATCTAAGGTGTAGTTCAACCTGGTCCCAACATCTTGTTTGAGGTGGTGCTCTGGGAGGTCTGCCTTTTTGCTGTTCCTCCCTGAGGAGCTGGCAATCTTTTACGCTATGATGGAAGCGGCCAGCAATTTGTCAGCATGACTCCAGAAGTGCTGACAACATTCCAGTGTTATTGCCATCCTCGAGAGCAGCCTTAACTAACAAATGCTGGACTTGCGCTGAGCAGTGCACACCCACAAATCTGCCAGCCCGGCGAGCCTTTATCATGTTAGCTGCACCATCAGTAACCACAAACCCCATTTGTGCCTGCTCCCCTAGCCACTGCACCACCATGTTCTTCAGTGCTTTGTGAATGTTATCTGAGGTGTGCTGCTGATCCTTTACCTCAGCATGGAGGAGGAGGAAAGAGTGGTGCCCCTGTCTGGCTAGTGCACCTGAACTTGTTGTCAGTAATGATGTGTCTTGCAACACATTGGGCTGCCACCAATGCACCATCAATGACAGGAAGCCATGCTGGCCACCCGGAGCACTCCATAAAGTGCACTGACTGGCCACCAGCCTTTCCTAGCAGGTCCTTCAAAATCCCAATGCATGACCAGTACAGTGAGGGCACTATAGTTCGACTAAATGTGGAATTTTATATCGGGGTGTGACAGCCTCCAAAAGTTGCTGGAAGGGCTCCCTGTCCACCAAATTAAAAGTAGCACCCCCAATGGCTATAAGCTGTGCAATGAGGCGTGTGATTTTTTGGGACTGTTATCTGCACATCCCCTTTGAAAGAAACCCACCAAAATCTTCCAGTGTGGCATGTACTGATTTTGGCAAGGGCTATGACTGTCTGCTCTTAGGACCAGATGTGGCATGATCCCCCTGCCCTTTCTTCTGCCTACAGGTGGTGAGTGTGACACTGGTATATGTTGTAGTGCTACTTTCTGCACTTATCAACACTGACTTGTGGTAGTTCTTCAAGTGTTGGTTCATCCCAGAGGTGGTTTGATGACCCATCACCCTCCTATGGCTGACTTCCCTGCCACACAATTTGCATGTCGCTAGCTGGCCATCATCAAGTGTCACAAAACGCTCCCACACTTTAGAGTGACGGAAGACTCTGCCAGTTGAAATGGATGGTGGTGGAGAAGAAGAAAGTGAGGTGACACTTTCTTTATCTTCACATGCTGGAGCAACCTCACTACTCTTTTTGATTCTATGTACATTTACAGGGGTACTAGTAGAACTAGGCATGGCAACAGGGATGTTGGGACTGGGATTAGAGGAGGCTAGTGTAGTAACAGTGGTGGAGGAGACACTAGCAGCTGCTACTTGCCTGGGAGACTCAGTTGAAACTGGAGAGGCAGGTGTTGAGTTTTCAATAGAAGACACAATTGTAGCTGGAGAAACAGGAGGAGTACTATGGACAACAGGGGAAAAATCAAGTTGAGAGGAAAAATCAAGCTCAGGGGAAAAATCAAGATCAGTGGAAAAATCAAGCTTAGGAGGCTTTGGTCCGTCATATTCTTCTTCTACCTCTTGTAGGTTTGCACAGGAAGAAAAATCTGCAGCAGCGGAGACCTGCTGAATTGCCTCTTCTGCCAGGTGGCTACCGGGTAATGGTAAACTATCTCCCTCACCCTTAATAACATATTTTGGAGAAGATATGCTCTTAGTGGCAGTGACAGTGGTGGCAGGAGAATTGTTCTCCAAATACTGCAATAATTCCCGTCTGGGCTGATTATATGGATGTTCGCTATAAAAATCCCGTTTTGATACTGCCCGCAGTTTCCAACCAGTAGAGTTAAACAAGCTAGGTGTCCCCAGATTTATAGAACTGGCTGTAGAGGAGATGGTGACGGAACTAGCAGTAGCACTACTCATTGTGCAGGTGGGTCTGGGGGATATCATCACGAAACAGCTGATAATGAAAAACAGATGCCGGCTGCTTCGTGGTCTCAGAGGAGGACCTGGACCTCTGTACCCTGCTAGTAGAGGTAGCACGACTTGCAGTTCCCTTCTTATTTTTATTTTTTGGGTTGCAGTGCTGCTGCTGAGTCTGACTATGACATTGGCTAGTAGTAGTAGTACTACTGACAGTCCTCTTCGTTAGTCTCCTGCTGCTGCTAGCTCTGCTTGAAAGCAACGGCACTGTGGTGGTGTTCGTTGTTTCTGGGTTACTGCAGCTGGTACCAGGACGAGCAACATCAGGTTGTTCACTTTGACTCAAATCCATTACAGATAGGTAGGTAGTGTACTATAATAATTTTAAAATTTTAAACCTGGCCACAAGACAACTGTCAGACTGGCTGTGTCACTCTGAAAATTGTTATTTACACAAATTCCTAATATTTTTCTTTTCAACGGGTACAAAGATGACTAGAGGTGGCAATGAGGCACTAATGCTGGATGCCAGCCTGCCTACACAACTGTCAGACTGGCTTTATCACTCTGAAAATTGTTATTTACACAAATTCCTAATATTTTTCTTTTCAACAGGAACAAAGATGACTTGCGGTGGCAATAAGGCGCTTATGATGGACGCCTGTCTGCCTACACAATTGTCAGACTGGCTATGTCAGTCTGAAAATTGATATTTACACAAATTCATAATATTTTTCTTTTCAACAGGAACAAAGATGAAAGGCGGTGGCAATAAGGCGCTTATGCTGGATGCCTTCCTGCCTACATATCACGGTGCCCGTGATTGCTGCATTTCTGTGTCTATCACCTGTAGGGGGCTTCCATTGGCTGTCTGCCTTTAGCCCTCCTCACATTGCCTATTTAAACTGAGTTTAGGCACCCTTTGGTTGCCCTTTCGTGGTGTCTCAGACTGCATCCACTTTCACTATGCTACAGAAGCTTCATGGGCCTTTTTGCTGTGTTCCTGGTTTCCTGAATTCGTCCTGTTCCTGAGACTCCTGTCTGCTGTACTTGTTCCAGTGCCTGTTCTGGTTGAAGTCATCAGAGGTTGATGTTTCCTGCTGCCAGTCTCCGTTGCTGTTCCTGATCCGGTTGACCGTCATTGTGCTGGTTCCTGTTCATCTACTGCGTCCGGTTCCTTCATCTGTGGCGACCTTGTTCCTCGGTCGCTCCAGCGACATTATCACCTGTTGGTTCCCAGCGTGCGGACGCTGGTTGGCTCCACTGCCTTGTGGCTACTACACTACTAGTCTGTTGGTTACCAGCTCACGGGCGCTGGTTTGCTCCTTTGCCTTTCGGCTCAATACACAACTATCTGTAGGTTCCCAGCGTGCGGACGCTGGTTCACTCCACTACCTCACGGCCTACTATATGTTCATTGTTGGTTCCCAGCGTGCGGACGCTGGTTCGCTCCACTGCCTTGTGGCTACTGTACTCTAGTCTGTTGGTTACTAGCGCGCGGGCGCTGGTTTGCTCCGTTGCCTTACGGCTCTATGTACAACTAGCTGTTGGTACCCAGCGTGCGGACGCTGGTTCGCTTTACTGCCTTAAAGCCTATGATATATCCAGCCTGTTGGTTACCAGTGCGCGGGCACTGGTTCGCTCCATTGCCTTCTGGCCTACTATTGCTCAGTCTGTTGGTTCCCAGTGCGCGGGCACTGGTTTGCTCCACTGCCTTGGTACTTACTTGTTTTAGAGTGTTGGTTCCCAACGCGCGGGCGTTGGTTCGCTCTATGACCTTAAGGTCTACTTAAAATCCAGCCTGTTGGTTTCCAGCGTGAGGGTGCTGGTTTACTCCTCTGCCTCACGGCTTACGATTCATATAGTCTGATGGTTCCTAGTGCGCTGTCCAGTCTTAGACAGCTAGTTATTCCCTTGGTACATGTGTACTGGGGTGTGCAGACTACCTGGTAATACCACTGGGCCTTGTAGCCTCTACCTACCATCTCCATACTGTCATTGTCATCTGACAGTTACTGAGGCCACTGGTGTTGACACTTCCTCCTTAGCCTGCCTTGCCCGGTATATTGGTAAGGCCGGTAGAACCTTCTATTATGTGTTCCGTTAGGCTGCCTTGCCTGGTATATTGGCAGGGCCGGTAGAGCCTGTATCAGCTGGTGATCCATTAGGCTGCCTTGCTCGGTATATTGGCAGGGCCGGTAGAGCCTGTATTCTCCTGACTGTCTATTAGGCTGTCTTGCCCAGTATATTAGCAGGGCCGGTAGAGCCTGTATTCTCCTGTCTATTTGGCTGCCTTGCCCAGTATATTGGCAGGGTCGGTAGAGCCACCTTTTCATTGCTTGCCCAGGCTGCCTTGCCCGATATATTGGCAGGGCCGGTAGAGCCTGATTCGCTATTGTTACTACCTATTTGCCATTCTATGTATTGTATGTATGTGTATAAAATCCTATGGGATTATCTTAAACTTTTCAATAAAGTTGTGTTTTTACCTAACCTTGCGTCTGAGAGTCTTAACAAACCGTGACACTACACAATTGTCAGACTGGCTATGTCAGTCTGAAAATTGATATTTACACAAATTCCTAATATTTTTCTTTTCAACAGGAACAAAGATGACTTGTGGTGGCAATAAGGTACTAATGCTGGATGCCTGCTTACACAACTTTCATACCGACTGTGTCACTCTGAAAATTTATATTTTTTTCACAAATTCCTAATATTTTTCTTTTCAACAGGAACAAAGATGACTTGTGGTGGCAATAAGGCACTAATGCTGGATGCCTGCTTACACAACTTTCATACTGACTGTGTCACTCTGAAAATTGATATTTTCACAAATTCCTAATATTTTTCTTTTCAACAGGAACAAAGATGACTTCCAGTGGCAATAAGGCACTTATGCTGGATGCCTGCCTGCCTACACAATTGTCAGACTGGCTATGTCACTCAGAAAATTATTATTTAAACAAATTCCTAATCGATTTATTTTCAACAGGAATAAAAATGACTTGCAGTGGCAATAAGACACTAATGCTGGATGCCTGCCTACACAACAACTGTCAGATTGGCTGTGTAACTTTAAAACCAAAAACAGCTCCTGACAGTGGCAATAAGGCACTAGACTGGCATTAGACTGTCTAATAAGGCACTAGACTGGCTATAAGGCAATAGACTGGCACTAGACTGGCTAATAAGACACGACTGGCTAATAAGTCGCTTTTCTGGACACACTCTCTCTCTCCTTCTGTTCTCTCTCTCTCTGAGCTCCAACAACAGACTAACAGGAAATGCAGGCTGTCTGGGTGTCTGTGTCATTAGTCCAACCCCCATCATGAAATGAAGAAGCTAATTGTACTAGAGAGGACCCCCCATCAGAGAGGGAGGGAGGGAAAGCAGCGTGCGTGTGGGGAGCCGTCATCCGAATTTCTGAAATTTAGATCGAATTATGGACCAGGGCTGTTCAGATTTTTTTTTTTTTAATGAACAGCCCTTGCCTTTCGGCCGGCCCTAATGACGTTGAATTACCCTTATTTGTCCGAATTCCAAACTTGGTCGAACAAATTCGCATAAGTCTATAAAGGGATATGTTACATACATTATTATTGAAGTGAAAGTTTTCAAGAAAGATGCAAACTTACATCACTCTGAACAGTTGTCATGTTTTTTTGTTTGTTTTTTTTGTAATTAATGCTCTTTAACCATGTACTGTCATGGAATATGTTGACATTTTATAAATAAAGAATACTAAGTAGTGATGAGCGAGCACCCCAATGCTCGGGTGTTCGGGTGCTCTGACCGAGCACCCCCTGAGGCTCGAGTGCTCGGCCGAGCACCCGAGCCCCATTGAAGTCAATGGGAGGACTCGAGCATTACACCAGGCACCCCCTGCTCTGATGAGGGGAGGGTGCCTGGTCCATAGGAAAAGGGCAGAAAAGGATGGAAACACCACAGAAATGGTTCAGGGACAGCATAGGGAGGATGTCTGGATGCATCTTGGACTCCAACATCGCTGCTGGGAACGATCTTTCGCCCGTAGTACGCCATTTTTACAGACTGACCATAAAACACACAAAAAGGAAAATAAAAACGACTTTAGGCGAAAAATTGTTACCAAACAATATTTGCTGTATATTTACTTGTATATCATCTGCAAATTCTCCCAAAAATTTCCTTGATTTTCTGAAGTGAGGCCATGATTAAGAGGGAAACGTGCGCAGAGGCAAATTATCCCAAAAATTTCCTTGATTTTCAGAACTGAGGCCATGATTAAGAGGGAAACGTGCGCAGAGGCAAATTCTCCCAAAAATTTCCTTGATTTTCAGAACTGAGGCCATGATTAAGAGGGAAACGTGCGCAGAGGCAAATTCTCCCAAAAATTTCCTTGATTTTCAGAACTGAGGCCATGATTAAGAGGGAAACGTGCGCTGAGCTGACCATCTAAAACATTATGGGTGAGGGTCTGTGGCAGAGCTGACCATCCTAAACATTATATGCGAAGGCCCGCTAGTGAGCTGACGCTATAAAACATTATATGAGAGGGCCCGCTAGAGAGCTGACCCAATAAAACATTATATGAGAAGGCCCGCTGGTGAGCTGACCTATATAAAAATTGGCAAACAGGGCCCGCTGGTGAGCTGACCCTATATAAAAATTATATCACAGGGCCCGCTGGTGAGCTGGCCCTATATAAAAATTATAGCACAGGGCATATGGAAGAGGAGGAGGAGGATGAGAAGATTAAGAGTCAACCATATACCCGTTTTTTGGGTGGAAGGGGTGAATGGGAATACAGAGTATTCCCATCATTGTAAATAACATATATAAAGTGAGTTTATGTTCCCCCGCGGCTTTCCTCCAGTGGAGTGGAGAAGTCAGGGGAAATCCAGGCCTTGTTCATTTTTATAAGTGTCAACCTATCAGCATTGTCGGTGGAAAGGCGGATACGCTTATCTGTTATGATGCCACCAGCAGCACTAAATACCCGCTCAGACAGAACGCTGGCGGCAGGGCAGGCCAGCACCTCCAAGGCGTAGAGTGCCAGTTCATACCACGTGTCCAGCTTGGACACCCAGTAGTTGTAAGGCACAGAGGGATCATTGAGGACGCTGACACGGTCTGCTACGTACTCCTTCACCATCTTCCAAAACTTTTCCCTCCTTGTGACACTAGGCTGCGCATCAGGGTGAGGGTGCTGGCGGGGTGTCATGAAGGTGTCCCACGCCTTGGAGAGTGTTGCCCTGCCTTTCTCGGAACTGCTGTGTGCTCCCCTTTTCTCCCCTTCTCGGCTGGCCAAGGTAGCACGTACTCTGCCGCCAGCGTTGTCAGATGGAAAATTTTGGAGCAATTTTTCGACAAGAACCTTCTGGTATTGCACCATTTTGCTTGTCCTCTCCACCGGAGGAATGAGAGATGAGAAATTCTCTTTGTAGCGGGGGTCCAGAAGGGTGAACACCCAGTAATCCGTGTTGTTTAAAATGCGTATAACGCGTGGGTCACGGGAAAGGCAGCCTAACATAAAGTCAGCCATGTGTGCCAGAGTACCAACAGTCAAGATTTCGCTGTCCTCACCAGGAGGATGACTCTCAATATCCTCATCCTCTTCCTCCTCTTCTGCCCACCCACGCTGAAGAGATGGAACTAAAGTTCCATGGCTACCCTCTGTAGCGGAGGCAACCGTGTCTTCCTCCTCCTCCTCCTCCTCCTCCTCCTCCGCCTCCTCCAATTGTCGCTGAGAAGACGAAGTGAGGGTGCTCTGGCTATCACCTTGTGTAAGCTCTTCCTCCCCCATTTCCACCTCTTCCACATGCAAAGCGTCGGTTTTAATTGTGAGCAGCGAGCGTTTCAGTAGACACAGAAGTGGGATGGTTACACTGATAATAGCGTTATCGCCGCTCACCATCTGTGTCGATTCCTCAAAATTGCGTAAAACCTCGCAGAGGTCTGACATCCATTCCCACTCCTCACTTCTGATTACAGGAAGTTGAACGGAGAGGCGACGACCGTGTAACAGCTGGTACTCCACTACTGCCCTCTGCTGCTCACAAAGCCGGGCCAACATGTGGAAGGTGGAGTTCCAGCGCGTGCTCACGTCACACAGCAGCCGGTGAGCTGGCAATTGTAAGCGCTGCTGCAGCTTCAACAGGCCGGCCGAAGCTGTAGATGACTTACGGAAATGTGCACACACGCGGCGCACCTTGGTCAAGAGATCATGCACATTGGGGTAGGTTTTTAGAAATCGCTGCACCACTAAATTAAATACATGCGCTAGGCATGGTACGTGTGTGAGCTTGCCGAGCTCCAAAGCCGCCACCAAGTTACGCCGATTATCACACACAACCATGCCTGGTTGCAGGTTGAGTGGCGAGAGCCACTGCTCGGTCTGGTGACTAATCCCCTGCAACAGCTCTGAGGCCGTGTGCTGTTTGTCCCCAAGGCAGATCAGCTTCAGCACGGCCTGTTGACGCTTCCCCACTGCAGTGCTACACTGCTTCCAGCTACTGGCTGATGGGGGAGTGGCGCTGCGTGTAGAGAATTCGGAGGTGGAAACGGAGGAGGAGGAGCCAATAACGTAGGTGCTGGTGGAAACCCTGATGGAGGTAGGGCCCGCAATCCTCGGCGTGGGTAGCACCCGTGCCATCCCAGGGTCCGAGTCGCTCCCAGCCTCCACGACATTCACCCAGTGTGCCGTCAGGGAAATGTAGCGTCCCTGGCCACAAGCACTTGTCCATGTGTCAGTCGTTAAGTGGACCTTCCCAGTAACTGCGTTGGTCAGGGCACGGGTGATGTTACGGGACACATGGTGGTGTAATGCGGGGATGGCACACCGGGAAAAGTAGTGGCGGCTGGGGACTGCGTACCGAGGGACAGCTGCTGCCATCAGGCTGCGGAAGGACTCAGTGTCCACAAGCCTAAATGGCAGCATTTCGATGGCCAGTAATTTTGAAAGGTGTGAGGTTAGTGCTATGGCCTGTGGGTGGGTGGCTGGGTACTTTCTCTTGCGCTCAAATGCCTGGGGTAACGACATTTGGACGCTGTGCTGGGACAGGGAAGTGGATGTGGTCGCTGATGGTGCTTCAGATGGTACAGGTGCAGGGCGGGAGGTATGCGGGCCTGCGCCTTCGACAGGCGATTGGCCGGCACCGAAAACAGGGGAAGAGGAGGCAGTGGTGTGGCCTGCAGACACAGATGGGCGATCCAGGCGTTCCTCCCACTTACTACGGTGCTTGGATGCCATGTGTCGGATCATGCTGGTGGTGGTGAGGTTTCTAGTGTTCATGCCTCGGCTCATTCTGGTGTGGCACAGGTTGCAAACTACAATTCTTTTGTCGTCCGCACTTTCCTTAAAAAAACGCCATACCGCGGAACACCTACCCTTTGGCAAGGTAGATTTACGCAAGGGGGTGCTCCGTGGAACATTTGCGGGCCGGTTTGGTGCGGTCCGCCTTCTTTCTGTAGCCACACCACTGCCTCTTCCAGCCTGTTGCGGTGCTGCAGATGGCTCACCCTCAGGACTGCTGACATCGCTCGGCTCTACACCTTCCCAGGTGGGGTCAGTCACCTCATCGTCCACCAAGTCCTCCTCCACTTCCTCACTCTGATCATCCTCCTCAAGTCTTGATCCCACCACATACTCAGTCATTGACAACTGTATAACATTCTCCTCAACAAGGTCTTGAGACGGAAATAGTGGTTGATTTAATGGCAACTGTGTCTCATCATCATCATCATCATCATCCACTACTTCCTTTGACCTTAAATGCCGTTCACATCTGTCATCTTCTTGTGATTGGGTAGCCTCTAGAGGTTGTGAATCAGGGCACAAGATGTCATGTTCCTCTGCAAGCGTGCTTGGAGAGAGGGTCAAATGAAGGATTGGTGATGAGACGAGCTCCTCACTATATCCCAGTGTGGGATCACTTCTTTGACCAGACCGTGTATGGTGGGAGGAAGGATGATCAGAGTGAGGATTATTTTGACCAGACTCTTGGCTACTGAGAGTGGACTTGGTGGAAGACAGGGTGGTGCTTAACCGACTGGAAGCAGTATCAGCTGTCATCCAACCGACCACCTGTTCGCAGTGGTCGGACCTCGAGAGTGATGTCCTGCGACGCCCTGTAAAATTACACATGAAGCTAGGTATGGTGGATGTCTTTCTTTCTTGTGCTCTGGCACCAGGCACAGTTTCTCCGCGTCCTGACCCGCGCCCTGAACTTTCAGGATCACGTCCACTTCCCCGTCCCTTTTTACCCGCCTTCTTCATCTTACACAGAAAATGTGACTTTAATATTTGAGTTTGAAAACTTAACAGTATTTCTTACTATTCTGCAACTGTGCAGAGTACACAGAATAGGCTGCTAAACTGCGGTGACACACACTGAATGGAATATGTGACTTTGATATTTGAGTTTGAAAACTTAACACTATTTCTTACTATTCTGCAACTCTGCAGAGTACACAGAATAGGCTGCTAAACGGCGGTGATACACACTGAATGGAATATGTGACTTTAATATTTGAGTTTGAAAACTTAACAGTATTTCTTACTATTCTGCAACTGTGCAGAGTACACAGAATAGGCTGCTAAACGGCGGTGATACACACTGAATGGAATATGTGACTGATATTTGAGTTTGAAAACTTAACACTATTTCTTACTATTCTGCAACTCTGTAGAGTACACAGAATAGGCTGCTAAACGGCGGTGATACACACTGAATGGAATATGTGACTTTAATATTTGAGTTTGAAAACTTAACAGTATTTCTTACTATTCTGCAACTGTGCAGAGTACACAGAATAGGCTGCTAAACGGCGGTGATACACACTGAATGGAATATGTGACTTTAATATTTGAGTTTGAAAACTTAACAGTATTTCTTACTATTCTGCAACTCTGCAGAGTACACAGAATAGGCTGCTAAACGGCGGTGATACACACTGAATGGAATATGTGACTTTAATATTTGAGTTTGAAAACTTAACAGTATTTCTTACTATTCTGCAACTCTGCAGAGTACACAGAATAGGCTGCTAAACTGCGGTGACACACACTGAATGGAAAATGTGACTTTAATATTTGAGTTTGAAAACTTAACAGTATTTCTTCCTAGTCTGCAACTGTGCAGAGTACACAGAATAGGCTGCTAAACGGCGGTGAAACACACTGAATGGAATATGTGACTTTAATATTTGAGTTTGAAAACTTAACACTATTTCTTACTATTCTGCAACTCTGCAGAGTACACAGAATAGGCTGCTAAACGGCGGTGATACACACTGAATGGAATATGTGACTTTGATATTTGAGTTTGAAAACTTAACAGTATTTCTTACTATTCTGCAACTCTGCAGAGTACACAGAATAGGCTGCTAAACGGCGGTGATACACACTGAATGGAATATGTGACTTTAATATTTGAGTTTGAAAACTTAACACTATTTCTTACTATTCTGCAACTCTGCAGAGTACACAGAATAGGCTGCTAAACTGCGGTGACACACACTGAATGGAAAATGTGACTTTAATATTTGAGTTTGAAAACTTAACAGTATTTCTTCCTAGTCTGCAACTGTGCAGAGTACACAGAATAGGCTGCTAAACGGCGGTGAAACACACTGAATGGAATATGTGACTTTAATATTTGAGTTTGAAAATTTAACACTATTTCTTACTATTCTGCAACTCTGCAGAGTACACAGAATAGGCTGCTAAACGGCGGTGAAACACACTGAATGGAATATGTGACTTTAATATTTGAGTTTGAAAACTTAACAGTATTTCTTACTATTCTGCAACTGTGCAGAGTACACAGAATAGGCTGCTAAACGGCGGTGATACACACTGAATGGAATATGTGACTTTGATATTTGAGTTTGAAAACTTAACACTATTTCTTACTATTCTGCAACTCTGCAGAGTACACAGAATAGGCTGCTAAACGGCGGTGATACACACTGAATGGAATATGTGACTTTAATATTTGAGTTTGAAAACTTAACAGTATTTCTTACTATTCTGCAACTGTGCAGAGTACACAGAATAGGCTGCTAAACGGCGGTGAAACACACTGAATGGAATATGTGACTTTAATATTTGAGTTTGAAAACTTAACAGTATTTCTTACTATTCTGCAACTGTGCAGAGTACACAGAATAGGCTGCTAAACGGCGGTGAAACACACTGAATGGAATATGTGACTTTAATATTTGAGTTTGAAAACTTAACAGTATTTCTTACTATTCTGCAACTCTGCAGAGTACACAGAATAGGCTGCTAAACGGCGGTGATACACACTGAATGGAATATGTGACTTTAATATTTGAGTTTGAAAACTTAACAGTATTTCTTACTATTCTGCAACTGTGCAGAGTGCACAGAATAGGCTGCTAAACGGCGGTGATACACACTGAATGGAATATGTGACTTTAATATTTGAGTTTGAAAACTTAACAGTATTTCTTACTATTCTGCAACTCTGCAGAGTACACAGAATAGGCTGCTACACGGCGGTGATACACACTGAATGGAATATGTGACTTTAATATTTGAGTTTGAAAACTTAACACTATTTCTTACTATTCTGCAACTCTGCAGAGTACACAGAATAGGCTGCTAAACTGCGGTGACACACACTGAATGGAAAATGTGACTTTAATATTTGAGTTTGAAAACTTAACAGTATTTCTTCCTAGTCTGCAACTGTGCAGAGTACACAGAATAGGCTGCTAAACGGCGGTGAAACACACTGAATGGAATATGTGACTTTAATATTTGAGTTTGAAAACTTAACACTATTTCTTACTATTCTGCAACTCTGCAGAGTACACAGAATAGGCTGCTAAACGGCGGTGATACACACTGAATGGAATATGTGACTTTGATATTTGAGTTTGAAAACTTAACAGTATTTCTTACTATTCTGCAACTCTGCAGAGTACACAGAATAGGCTGCTAAACGGCGGTGATACACACTGAATGGAATATGTGACTTTAATATTTGAGTTTGAAAACTTAACACTATTTCTTACTATTCTGCAACTCTGCAGAGTACACAGAATAGGCTGCTAAACTGCGGTGACACACACTGAATGGAAAATGTGACTTTAATATTTGAGTTTGAAAACTTAACAGTATTTCTTCCTAGTCTGCAACTGTGCAGAGTACACAGAATAGGCTGCTAAACGGCGGTGAAACACACTGAATGGAATATGTGACTTTAATATTTGAGTTTGAAAACTTAACAGTATTTCTTACTATTCTGCAACTCTGCAGAGTACACAGAATAGGCTGCTAAACGGCGGTGAAACACACTGAATGGAATATGTGACTTTAATATTTGAGTTTGAAAACTTAACAGTATTTCTTACTATTCTGCAACTGTGCAGAGTACACAGAATAGGCTGCTAAACGGCGGTGATACACACTGAATGGAATATGTGACTTTGATATTTGAGTTTGAAAACTTAACACTATTTCTTCCTAGTCTGCAACTGTGCAGAGTACACAGAATAGGCTGCTAAACGGCGGTGAAACACACTGAATGGAATATGTGACTTTAATATTTGAGTTTGAAAACTTAACAGTATTTCTTCCTATTCTGCAACTCTGCACAGTACACAGAATGTGCTGCTAAACTGCGGCGAAGCACACTGAATGGAATATGTGACTTTGATATTTTAGTTTGAAGACTTAACAGTATTTCTTCCTATTCTGCAACTCTGCACAGTACAAGAATGTGCTGCTAAACTGCGGCGAAGCACACTGAATGGAATATGTGACTTTGATATTTTAGTTTGAAGACTTAACAGTATTTCTTCCTATTCTGCAACTCTGCACAGTACACAGAATGTGCTGCTAAACTGCGGCGACGCACACTGAATGGAATATGTGACTTTGATATTTTAGTTTGAAGACTTAACAGAATGTGCTCTAATCTGCAACTTTGCACACTAAACAGAATGTGCTCTAATCTGCAACTTTGCACACTAAACAGAATGTGCTCTAATCTGCAACTTTGCACACTAAACAGAATGTGCTCTAATCTGCAACTGTGCACACTAAACAGAATGTGCTCTAATCTGCAACTTTTCACACTAAACAGAATATTTTTTTTTTTTTTTGTTTGTTTTTTTCCCCCCACACAAAATAACCTGCTGCCCCCACACACAGTAGTCCTAAAAAGGACTTTTGGTTCTTTTTTTTCACAATTTTTGTTTTTTTCCTCCCTACACTGCCTTTCCCTTCCTATCCTCAGCTCTCCCTGGCTCAGACTGAGCCGAACTCGATGGTCAGGTGCTATACAGCACCCGACCACGGGTTCTGGCCAGCCAATCAGTGTAATGCCAGCAGCCAACATGGCTGCTGGCATTACACCGATGTCAGAGCCTCCCTGCACGTTTATTGGCTGCGCAGCAGCCGCAAAACGTGCGGGGAGGAGACCCGAACATGGCGGGCGAGCACATGCGGTACTCGTACGAGTACCGCCATGTGCTGAGCAGAGCGATGCTCGAGCCGATCCGAGCATCGGCCGAGCATGCTCGCTCAACACTAATACTAAGCATTATAGTCCTTAATAATGTGGCTTTTTAGTTTTTATTCTTAGTAAATCATTTTTTAAAGAGGAGAGTAGAAAAACTGTTTTTTTTTTATTTTAGTCATTCTTTCTGGACTAGTAGTAGCATTACTGAAAGAACCTGCTATTTCATAGCAATTTTCATGTGTTCAGAGTCCAAACGTAGAGAGAGCTCCCTAGTATTATTTAAGCATTACAGACTGAGATTGCATGAACAGCTATAAAGTGCTCACCATCATTTTAGTGATCATAGGTGTAATCTTTCTGAAAGGTCACAATCATGATGCCTCAATGTTTTCTCATTCCCTTAGTGGTGGAAGCCTACAACACAAAAGAAGAAAGAGCTTGCTTGTCAGGTGGGTTTTGCCAAGCTCTAATTACCTTCCTTTCTTGCTTGAATTGCTCTTGTAAACAATCAATTTGATACTAAGCTTTTAAATAAGTTTTTGCAATCATAATGAAACCTGAGTGAAATGTTTTCCATTTTCATTTGTTCTTCACATGAACTATGTGTATTGTTTTTAATCAATAACTGAAACCAATTAACACATGAAAAAGATGAGTTTCAACTTCTTTTCACACTCGACATATAACAGATTCTACCAAGTAACATAAGCTCTTTGCGAATTAGATTTTTATAAAAGTAGAATTAATTGAAAATGTCACAGTGAGTGGTGTAATATGGGAAACCAAAGAAACTCTGGGAAAAACAAAATCCAGCACGGACTAAATAAAATGTGCCCTTCATTTAAATGGCTGATTTAACCCCCTTAAATCTTTAAAGCAATGTGTTTTATACCCCTCTGGAATGCAAATTGTCAATAAATAGAGAGGTCTCAAGTGTTTAAATCCTTATTTAAATCAATGGGGATATTAGTGTTTTCTCTGTAGTTCAGTTGGCTTGTTCTGGGATTGATCCACTTTCCTTTGTAGTTCAGCCTGTGTGTTGATTGGAAATTGTGTCATCTTTGTCATAATATAATCTAAACTTAAATATTTAAAGGTAATTCACAGAGGATCTCTGAAAATCCAAATAACCCTAAAAATGAACTTGATAGGGTTACTGATAAGATATATCGCCCCAAACGAAGATGAGATAGCTCAGTGGTAAGTTACTTGACTATAGAGCCTGTCCAAACCTCAAGCTTGTAGGTTTGAATCCCGGCAGGGTCAAATCAGTCCTTCATCCTTCTGAGGTAAATACAATGAGTACAATTGATTGGTTAATAATAGCATCTATTATTTCAGTTACTGATGATTTGGTTAGTTCCAAGAGCGTGCGCTGAAAGCGCTTTGAGTCCCACTGGGAGAAAGGCGAGATATTATTATTATTATTATTATAAATGAAGGTGTCACTCCATTAGAGGTTTTTCCAACCCCCTCATGAGTGTATTTCTGTTTGTATTACATAGATCAGCCAGTACAGAGTTTATGCCACTGTAAACTAAGTTATACCCCTTATAACAATTCTACAACACAATGAATGGATTATACCTATATCATATGGTTTATTATGATGGTACTAAAGAGGAAGAGGAAAAAGTGGGCGGCTGATTTGTCAACATACACTGAGCTTGGTGCAATGAGCTCACCATGGCTAATTACAGATAAATCATATCTACACCAAATTAATTTATACTCAAGCAACCACAGCTTTAAAAACAGATGGAGCTTTTACAGAGTACATTTGAAATATGTTTTTCTCCACAGTGTCTCCATAAGTTAGATAAATTATGATTTCATTCTCATATTATATTAACAGGCTACATTGAATTTGAACTTGAATTTACCCAAGCATCCCTATACTAGCATATCACTAGCATCATCAGGGACATGTGTCAGTACATTCTTGAGGGTGCTGGAAATAACTGTAAAGGAGTAACGCTTTCAGTTGCTGAGATACAGTGTATCTTATCTGTAACCATATCAATTAAATAAATAGGTAGTTGATAAAATTAGAGGTTGGCACAGAAGTAATAGCACGGCTATCAATATATTAGTGACCAGAGCACTGAATCCTAACTGGATTACACACAGAATTTGTTTTACATTTGTTATGGTTGTTTGTGGTTTGTAAATGTATCCTAGGCAATCTTACTTGAAAAGTAAAGTAAATTTTTAGGTATATTTGTGAAATGTGGTGTAATAATTTGAAGATTATGTGCTATTTTTTTTTTTTTTTTTTTTTATTGGAATAATAGATAATACACACACACAAAAATGCACTGAATACATTCATGAATCTGCAAGTATGTAATGAAAAAACAAGCGGGATCAATAGCACATATCTAACATACAACCCTATCCTATAGAATCTCTGTTAGCAAATGCCTAGCTGAAAAATAAAAGAAAGAAAAAGGTGCCTTTTGTAGGAACTAAACAGTAGATACAGAAGGACAAAATAACAAAAAGAGAAGAGAGAAAAAAAAGAGGGGAGATGGGGGGGAAAGGATCATCTAGAAATAATTGGGGAGGCAGCATCAAGCTCATCCAGGTGTACAATAGCTCCCGGAAATCTTATAGCATCACTAGTCCAAAGTAAATATCCTCCAGGAGGCAAGGACCTCATCTGAAAAGGATAGACCATTGTTCCAGAGATGAAACAATCTCTCCATATCTGCCAAGGTACGTATGGGAGATTTCCAATCAGATATCGTTGGAGGTGGCTTAGATCGCCATCTGGCAGGGACACAAGCCCTAGCCGCAGTAATGAGTAGGATCCAATTTCTGAGGGTAAGCCGGCTAGAAGGAGTAAGATCCGAAGGCAAAATAGATAAAAGAAAAGGCAAAGAACCCAAAGGAAGAAGAATGCCTGTAAGAGATGGAAGTGCAAGAGCCACTGAGGCTCAAAAAGAGGTAATGAGAGGGCATGTCCACCAAATATGAAGCACTGAACCCTCGTCATGTTCACATCTCTAGCAAACATTAGGAAGAGAAGGGTCAAACCTCAAAAGAACCGCCGGGGTCCTGTAGCAACACAGCATAAGTTTATAGGAGGTCTCTTTCATGGGTGTGCTAGAAAGAAGTTTAGAGTGTAGTTGTATTGCAGTTAGCCATTGAGAATATGAGATTTCGGCATTTAAGTCCTTAACCCAAGCAGCCCGTTGGGGTGGGATAATGGAGAATCCCAGATTGTTTGAAGCCGATATATAGTGGATAATGTACTCTGACCAGAGTGAGACCTCAATAAGATCGATTCAAAAGAAGTAAGACGTCGTGGGCAAAAACCATGAAGTGAGGCAGAACCTGACAAATGTCTAATTTGGCAATAGCGCCAGAATTCAGACACCGGAAGAGAATGCCTTGAACAGAGATCTGAAAAAGAAAGAAAAACACATTGGGTCATAAGGTGATCAAGATCACCTAGGCCACGCTGGGACCAGTGAACAAAAGACTCCGAATTGAGGCCAGGGGGAAGTCAGGGTTATCCAGAATTGAATGAATAGGGGATGGAAAAGGTGAAAGAGCATAATGTGAGTTAAAAACATGCCACGTTCTAATCAGGTGCCCCAGGACCACATGATGAGTAGCAGAGTAAGACTGGAAGGGGGTATCATTAATTGACCTGACTGGTTTTGGACAATGTTTTCTTTCTAGGGTGGAAGGCATGTGAAGAAACTGTACAGTTCTAGTAAAGGCTTTATGCAAATTTTTAAACGGAAGGGTGTCTAAGGCATGGGCTCTTTCTTTCCTTATTTGTGTCTGGAGGGAATCCGTTACACCTCAATGAATGGGATCTGTGAAAGCTGATATAAATGTCTCAGCTCTTTCTTTTTTCTCATGCAGAGCAGATTTTTCTGACATTAATGCTGGACCATTTGTGGGCAAGTCGAGACTGATATGTATATGGAACTTTAATGTCACACCTTTTGTTTTGTAGTCTTCATAACCTGAATGTTACCCAAAGCATGAGGTTTCTGTGTGCTTAGTGGGAATCAGATGAACCTCATGAGGCCCACTAAAGGCCAATTTGTTTTTTTTTGTTTTTTTGTCTATGATTGACTGAAGGACTCTGAGAGGAGGGGAAGTACAGCACCCAAACAGGGACGGGTAAAATACCCTGCAAGTTTTATTAGTTGATTGCTGGCATAAGTCAGATGGTCAACAATATTAAATTGTGAGTGTATCTCTTTTAGGCAGCACAAATAACATTAAGATACATTGGTTAATATGCCATTGGTGCTCCTCCTGTCTTTTGTTTCTTGTCTTACATAGAGAACTAGAGAGGTCTTGCATGTAATCATCTTGCATTTGCTTCATTGCACAATCAAAAGGGATCTCTTAAGAACAGTGAAAATGAGTAAACACTCATCTATACCCTGCATATCTCATTTGGGTGAGAATATATGCAGACACCAAAGAAAGTCCACTTTTTATATACCTAGGCCTTAGTAAGATGCACCAAGCAAAATTAAGTATGACGACTGCTCCAAATCCTGAATTCTCCATTTCCAGCACAAAACATGCTGACTGACAATGTTTCAGAATCTATCACTGTCACAACAATTAAAGTAGATTCCAAACTTGCAGATGTGGATCATGTCTTATCTACCGTTCCCTAGGCTTGTGCTAATCGACTTGCAAATTTTGGAATTCGTCGAATATGGGGTCATTCGGTGACATTAGGACCACCCGAAAGGCAAGGGTCATTCACCAAAAAAAGTCCAAATCCAAGCAGCCCTGGTCCGAATGGCATCATAAATTTCAGAAATTTGGTGACTTCTACTCCTGCGTGCGATTACTTTCCCTCCATGTCTCTAGTCCAATTAGCTTATCAGTTTCATGCACTACTTTCCCGCTTTGTCTCTATTCCAATTAGCTTATTCATTTCATGATGGGGGTTGGACTAATGACACAGACACCCAGACAGCCTGCATTTTCTGTTAGTGCTTTGTTGGAGCTCAGAGAGAGAAGAAGCAGGAGATTTTAGAGAGTGTCCAGTTGTTGTGTAGGCAGGCAGGTAGAATTAGGCATAGGCAGGCAGTCAGCATTAGTACCTTATTACCACTGTGCAAAATATTAAAAATATTAGGGATTTGTTTGAATAATTTTCAGAGTGACACATCAGCCAGTCTGACAGTTGTGTATGTGTAGGCAGGCAGGTTGCCTTATTGCCACCGCAAGGGAGAGTCACCTGTGTTCCTTTTCAAAAAAATATAAAAAATATTAGGAATTTGAATAATTTTCAGAGTGATACAGCCAATCTCATAGTTGTGTAGGCAGGCAGGGTACCTTAATTCCACTGCAACGGCGAGTAACCTTTGTTCCTTTTCAAAATATTAAAAATATTAGGAATTTGTATAATTTTCAGAGTGACACAGCCAACCTCACAGTTGTATAAGCAGGCAGGTTGCCTTATTGCTACCCCAAGGGAGAGTCACCTTTGTTTCTGTGTTAAATATTAAAAATAATATTAGGACTTTGTTTGAATTATTTTCAGAGTGACAGCCAATCTCATAGTTGTGTAGGCAGGCAGGCCTTTAGTGTTGAGCGAGCACCCCGATGCTCGGGTGCTCGGGTGCTCTGACTGAGCACCCCCTGAGGCTCGAGTGCTCGGCCGAGCACCCGAGCCCCATTCAAATGAATGGGGTGACACGAGCATTACACCAGGCACCCCCTGCTCTGATGAGGGGAGGGTGCCTGGTCAATGCCCCCCTTCATCTCCGCTATGCCCCCTTCATCTCTGAATGCCCCCTTCATCTCCGCAATGTCCCCCTTCATCTCCGCAATGTCCCCCTTCATCTCCTCTATGCCCCTCTTCCACAATGTCCCCCTTCATCTCCGCTATGCCCCTCTTCCACAATGTCCCCCTTCATCTCCGCTATGCCCCTCTTCCACAATGTCCCCCTTCATCTCCTCTATGGCATAGAGGAGATGAAGGGGGACATTGTGGAAGAGGGGCATAGCGGAGATGAAGGGGGACATTGTGGAAGAGG
This sequence comes from Rhinophrynus dorsalis, assembly GCA_037306005.1. NCBI lineage: Eukaryota > Metazoa > Chordata > Amphibia > Anura > Rhinophrynidae > Rhinophrynus > Rhinophrynus dorsalis. Next base: position 352,002,271 of record CM074719.1, on the reverse strand, counting down.
GGCATAGCGGAGATGAAGGGGGACATTGTGGAAGAGGGGCATAGAGTCTATGCCCCTCTTCCACAATGTCCCCCTTCATCTCCGCAATGCCCCCTTCATCTCCGCAATGCCCCCGTACCTCCAGTCCCTGGTGGTCCAGCGGAGTGTCTTCTGATCTGTGCCTCTTCCGGCACAGATCCCCGCCACCCGAACATGGCGGGAGAGCACATGGCGGTACTCGACGAGTACCGCCATGTGCCGAGCAGAGCGATGCTCGAGCCGATCCGAGCATCGGCCGAGCACGCTCGCTCAACACTACAGGCCTTCCTTTAAATTTAGCTGCATCCATACTTCATCTACTTCATCCATAGTACCATAAGGCTAAAGCTCCACCTTACCCTGTTCCACAATCTTCATTTAGACCCTGGAAATGGTTCCATTTATTTTCATTTATTTAATTTTCATTTTTTTAATTGTATTTTTAAAGCATTTTAAATTCAACGAATAATTTGGAATGCCGTTGAATTTTGTCCAAGTCGAACAGGTCTGGTCCGAATGTCATATCCTCCGATTTAGAAAAATAAATCGTCCAAATTTTTATTTTAGTGAAAATTTTTGTTGTGCATAAGTCTACTGTTCCCAGGATATCAAAGACATAAACATATATATTATGCTCTTATTTTCTCCTTAATTGATTCAAATAGGTTGCATTGCTAAAGAATGTGTTAAAAGTTTAAACTGATTTACTATTATACTTTCAAATTAATATATAATACATAATGTTGCTACCTCTCCTTCGACCCTTTCCCTCTCTCCCAATTAATTTTATTCTCAGTTGATTTGGGTTCATATGATTACTTATGACTGATTAAGGGGGTTATGTTAAAAAAAAAAACCACAAAAAAAAACACAGAAAGAAAATGTAATGTACTTATTTGTAAAAGAGAGCTGCATGCTACCAGCTCCCTAACCAAATTTGTGTGTATCTTTGCTGTGAACTGATTGTTATACAATGACAATATTCCTACTCTAATATATACTGCTGTATAACAAGGCCTCAATAAAATGTGTATAAAAATAATAATGAGATGCACAGGACTAGTACCTTTCTTTTTAGAAGATCAAATCTGCTCTCAAATTTTCCAGTAGGCTCAAATTTTTTACTGTAGTTTTAAAATCCTAGTTACATACTACTAATGCAGCATGTGAGTAGCATTAGTCAGTGACTAATTTGCATTTGTTTCAAATGTGGGATTGCATATTGTAAAGACAAAATGATGGCAATAAAATAGAATCTGTCTAAAGAACAGAAACTATAGTGGAATCTATTGTCAGATCTTCTGACAAAGTTACTTTGGTTGTTTCAGCAATATGTTGGAGGCAAACTTCTTCAGTAAGTCAAAATAAACAGTTGAATCTAAAATGCCTGCTTAGTGATAAATGAATGTTGTAAATTAATAAATAATCAGTGGAGCTGGATTTGAGCAGCAGAATCACATTAAATGAGTCACAATATGTTATTCTGCAGCCATTAAATTGTAACATAATTGCATTTCATTGTCTAAAAAGAAGATGGGTAGCACTAATAGTGTAATAGTCTTAAAAGTTAACCTGCATTTAGGATGATTTAATACACTCACAAGATGTACTTGCATTCAAGCAGTCTAACTGAGAACAGATCATATTAAAGTATTAATAAAATATGAAAAATATCAGTGATACATGTTGAACTTACACAATACAAGGTTCAACAAAGCTCGCTAGACAGATGGCTTTTCCTCTATGTGGACCTTCTACAGCTCCCAAAGTCACCCTCCTTTAAATATCCCTTTGTGACTGACACCTAGGCATGGGCAAAAGTTTTCATCTCAAAAGACAAAAATGTGAAAAACCCACCAAATTCCAGTGGAAAGTGCCAATTTTCTTCCTTATATGCATTTTCCATTTCATTGAATTTGATGATAATAATAATATATTTCCTCCCATGTTGAGAGTTTGCCCATATTTTCTTGCTATGCTAGTATAACAAGGGTGCTATTGCCCAACATTTTTTCAGTCTGTGTTTGAGAAAGAAAGAGAGAAAACACAGCTTAATTTAGGATGAAAGTGTATGATGACAGGCAAAGAGTGTGAGCTGATATTGTTTGATAGGTGGTAGCTACTGCCCATTGTTCTCTGGGTGTGGTTATGAAGGAAGAAAGGACATTTTAAGATAAAAATAAACAAATAAAATCATTTCAGATTGATGAGTTACACTCTACTGAGACTGTGTGACAGATGCCACACAGAAACACAACACATCGTACTTTCAAGAGAATACAAATAGGCAAACTTGACATACTGTGTAACTCACACACACTCTATAACCCACAAGACATAGGGGAAACACCATATACTGAATTGCTGTGGATGCTTCACTAGTCATTGTGTGCTTTGTTTTTTATTGCAACCTTTTGTTGATGGTAACGCTATCTTAAAAAAAACCTTGTGACTGATAAGTGACACAGACAGGGAAAAGTAGGAGTTTCTTCACCTGAACTGCGACTAACAGTAACAGTGACAGAGACCTACAGCATACATTATTTTCAGACAGAGAAAATATTACTTCAAATACTAAAAGTTGTATGTTGTGTTTTACAGTAAATATCAACACTACTATCATTATGTCCACAAATGCGCAGTGGCAAGGGTAAGGGGTAATGAGAATGAGTATATACATATGTTATTATTAGTAAAATCATATTAAATACACTGACTGTGGCAATGTTTGCTGCAGTTTGTTTAATAAATTGTGACTCTGCCCCCTCATAAGGAGGTTATTTGCAAAAATGAGATGAAAAGTTCCTCCAGCAATAGTAGTAGTACTAAACCTAAAGATGATGAGAAGTTATATTCTGTTGTTGTTGCCACAAGATTGGAGGATTTGTTGGTGAGACCCATGTTGTCAGACAGACAGTAAAACTCCTTCATAATTTAGTACTCATTCTTCTATAAATTCCATTATGAAGAAAAGTGAAAATAAAGTGTTTCTGACTTAAAACCTACAGAAGTATGAAAATAGTGGTAATGGACAAGAAGCTTAAATTTTAATGTTGATGTTGACAGTTGGAATCCGTGCTATGAGCATTGATGATTGATTGACAAATACTGATTAATAGTAATGCAAGCTTATATTGCAATCATGCATGACACTGCCTATCACTTTTATAACATTTCTTACTCCTCCTCATATTCATCCTCCCCCTCCTCCTCATCATTATCATCATATATTTGCAAAGATAATCAACAGACACAAAAATCAACATTGATTTTTTTTATCTTTTTGTTGTTGAACAATGTAGTAGTAACTCTTTAGTAGTACCTTACCTTATGGCCCTGATAACTTAAGAAATGCATTCTCAGAAGAACATAGTAACATAGTAACATAGTAATTTAGGTTGAAAAAAGACTTGCGTCCATCTATTTCAACCCTTTTCCTATTCCTGTTTACCATCGTTGATCCAAAAGAAGGCAACCCCCCCCCCCTCAATATAGCAATTTAAAATTCTGCCTTGAATGGGGGGGCAGGATTCCTTCTTGATTCCAAATGGCAATCAGATTTCTCCCTGGATCAACAAGCCCTAACTAAATATTAATCCCAATGGCTGGCCAAGGAAGCAGGCCTTTCAAAATATGTTTTTATTTACAGCCGATTTACATTGCAAAATTATAACAATGGATTACACATTGGCTAGCATTTGCAAAAGTAATTATTAATTTGGAGAAATGTATAGCACGGCAAATACAACAATGTAAGCCTTAAAAAATGACTGGCAGAGCAGCCTTGAAAAACTTGATGGCAGGCTTGCAACAAAGTGTGCTTTGAAAATATTTTTGAAGGCTTGTAGCAACTCAAGCCTTGCAAAAAAAATTATACTACTTATCTTATTTTAATATATTATCATATATTCCAGAATGAGCTGTTTCTCTAATGTATATGAACTTAGTGCTACTTGAATAAATAAGAGATAACAAGTAGCCACTTGATAATATCATTCCCTATAACTCTCTGCTAGGGAAATCCTGCTATGTCAATGCCATGTTCACTGATTGTCCATCATTGACATTGTGGGCTGATGGGAGGGTTGTCTCACACCTTTTTTGTGAGATTATGTTGGGAAATATTGCTCTTGATGCTGGTGATGGACGGGAGGCACAGTAAAAGCAGACCTGATTTTGTCTTGTGGAAAGGATTCACATGCTCCACATGCCACATAACCAGGCTGGTTATGTTGCATGTGCTTTATCAGGGACTATGAGCACCTCATTACCCAATTTCATAACCTTGTCAGAAAGTATGTACATTGAGTTGGAGTTGATTGCACAGTCTTGTCCCATGTCCATTATTTCATGGGGGAGTAGGACCTTCTTTACTGCACAACCTCTCTTCATTGACACCTGAAGAGGCTAATGTGAGGCTACTGTGCTGCCTCATAGACAGCACTAGCAGTAGGACATATAATATCTACCTGTCCCATATCACTGCTGGTACTTCCACAACCATTAACACTGCCTGTGTAGGGAAGGATGACCCTACTCCCACCAGTACCCAGTATGGAGGACACCCCAACATGATTTTTCTCTATTTCATGATGATGGTGACACTGAGCGTCAGGCAGCAGGAACTTCAGTAACAACAACTATATCCCCACTAGGAATGTGGGGGACATTTGTTGCCTCAAAAGATATACAGGCAAAAAAGGCACTTCCCGCTGAGCTGGAATTTTTTTGCGAAAAGTGCCAATTTTCTGCTTTTTTGCACCTTTCTCATTGCATTGAAATAAATGGCAAGAATGAATCCTCCACCCACATGTAAAGTTTCCCTTCTTTTCCTGCCAGGATAGTGTACAAAGGGTCAAAGAGATGCTAACTAACACAATGTGATAGCCTTAGCATATGGAACGCTCACTTTATCTAGGTACAAGGGAGTTAGAACAAGCAGAAACTGCCTAGTATTATAATACAGGTTAATGTGTCACTTCACTGAGTGGATTGTTTGACTTCACCTCTGTGTGTGAGAGGATGTAAGAGATGAGACCTTGCATGGAATTAGATGTCAATCATAGTTCTAATATATCTGGGCCTGGGCACTAATCTATATCATTATAATGATGCAGGTGTTTTGCTCAATATCAGACTTCCAGTTTGGTTTTTTACTTTTTTTTCTATGATATTTTTAACCCCATTATTTGTGCCTTTGGGGAAGGACAAGGGGCACAGTGGCAGCAGCAATCAATTTTCCTGCTATGGTGCTATCTGATTCCTTGTGATTCTGGAAACATGTTTCTGCTGTCAGAGCCAGTGGACAGAGCTGAATTGTTATTTATGTGATTTGCATATTGGTCAGCCAAACACAGTACTATAGAAGTTGTGCAGCGCAGGTGCACTATGCGTCTCTGATTGATTTATATAAATTATGTGAGAGACAGCATGATGCATCCATCTTAGCCTACAACTCTGAATCATGTGTCCCTCCGATGATAATAATCATGAGTTGGCAGGACCAAGATCAGAACACTGCAGGTGGTGAGAGCTGTAAAGATGGCACATGGGAGATGGAGTAGAAATCTACCCTAGGAAAGTTACTTGTATGTGCAGGTGGACAACCAAATTGTGGAGAAGGAGCAACTTGTTTGGTAGAAGAAATATACTTGCTTTTTCTTGTGAGGGGGAAATGGCACCTGAGCAGAGAAGGGGTAAAAAGAAATAACTTGGTTGGAAAGAGAGAGACCTCAGGAGAAAATAGGTCAGACTGTGGCCCCAGTGTCCAGTGGCTATATACAGTCTGTGGGTGTCAACAGATGACCCTTACACACCCCAATGAAAACATCTGCATCCCACCAAAACTGAATGCTTTGCTATTAATAAATGATAACTGAGGGTCTGTGATCACTTGTACAGTACATAAAGACTCCTCTCCGTTTCACTACTTCAGAAATGAAATGCTTACCTCTTAACTCCCCTCAGTTGACTTGCAATCCCAGTGTAAGTAGCTGTTCTCAACAGAAGTGGAGATAACATGAGGCATCATTATATGTTGTACATGTGATCACTTGTCCCTACTTTGCGCAGTTGTTAACCCATGGTGGGCCAATGCTTTATAAACCTCAATGCTCCTAAAGCAGTTTAAGGAGAGATATTTTGCTCCCCATCCCTATTCTCTGGCTGTCTTCAATCTTACCCTTATTCTCCCCCCTTAGTCTCATTTGTCTCTCATCACCCCTTTGTCTTTCATCATACCCCTGCCTTTCACCATTAATGCCCTCTGCCTCTTATAACCAACTTCTTACCACTCATTCCCCCACCATACATTGATCTCCCCAACTGCTTCAATATCTGGCTGCTGTATTAAGGACCCCTACCTAAGTAGGTCCTTCTGTCACACACAGTAATTATATAGATGTAACTGATTATTGTATGATGGACTCTTAGCTTGGGAAGTCCTTCTGTTACAAACATTAATCTATAGTACTACCTGACTGCTGTATGATGGACTTCTACCTAGGAGCATTTGTCCTTGATTTTAAAATTGTTCTGTTGTGCTTTACAGTAAAAATATGCACAGCAGTTGAGCAATGTCCAGCAAATGCACAAGGGGGGGGGGGGTGAAAGGAGTAGGAACAGTGCAGTGATGTGTGAGTAAAGTGGTAGTCCAAAAACTGATTGCATCCATAGATGCTGTAACATGTGCAATAAATTATGGTGATCCTTTTCCTCCCAAGGAAGATGCAGGTTGTCAACATCACACCAAAAATTCCACAAGCACCAATGCTATTAATAAACCATCTGAAGACACTGAAGATAATAAAGAATAGCATTTCAGCGTTGATGACACAGTGCAATAAAATGTGGCACCTCAACCAAGGCACTAAAGCACTAAAATGCTTGTCCTGAAAGTAATAACAAACATTGTGAATATCCCTCAAAAGGAAAAAGTACAAAGAAATTGTTTTTGACCTATGAAAGTCTAGAGTAATATAAAAGTAGTAGGAAAGGAGCAGCAAGCGATGCTGTGGATGACCTTATTACTGATGATGATGATGTAGATCTAGAATATATCCTTCCAGCATCCTCCTCTTCTTCAGAAACAGATAAAGTTTAGAGTGAGAAAGATGATAACATAGCCAGAAAGAGAGCTGAAAGGCAAAGGGTCAGTCTTCCATCAATGAAAAGGAGCACTGTGCCTGTCTATTAACTATTTGAGAAAACAATTGGAAAGTCTGACCCTGGACAAGCAAAGATGCCAAAAAATACACAGTCATCCAGTCAGTCATCTTCAGCATCATCTCCACTTCCAAGTCCAAATCCCACTCAGCCCACACACACTAATAGTATTGAGTAACTAGAAACAGCAATTATGATGCCAAGGTGTGGTAAAATTTCAGCACCATCTAACCCTGGTACTAGTAGCAACCTATCAGGAAAACCACAGCATGGAGATACTTCTTTCATGATCCAAAAGCTAAGCATGGAGTTCTGGCAGTGGTAACCATACATACTGTATGATTCACTACTTCAATATTAGGGTACAATGACAAAAAACAACAAAACAGCCAACTTCATGTCTTCAAATACGGTATGCAATTAAATTACCTATGCTATGAAGAAATACTGGCTACAATAAGAGCACCTCGCTAACCTTGCATCCATTTGTGCTCATTCACATATAACAAAACACAGATATATGCATTTATTTCTATGTGTTAGCACTAAGATCCATTGAAGGACCCACTTTAATGTGTGAAAATCTGCCTGGTTTTTTTGGGTGCAGAGTCCATTATAGCATCTCAGAAGTGCAGACACATGAAAAAAGTTTAAAAAAAAAACCTAAGTGACCAGTGGATATATTGATATGGGACCCTAAGCCCCATGTTAGTAGAATTAAACCTATGAGTGCCAGTGGGGTATGCTTACAGGGTTAATCCCACTAAATTAAAAAAACAACCCCTAATAAGAACACTTACCAGTGATCCTGATGTCCAGAGGAGTCTTCAGCACCCTGGTCAGCTACTCTCCATCGTCCTCTTAAATCTTCTCTCTTCTCTATGCTTAAGGATCACCCTGCAAGGCCTGCATAAGGGTCGGTCACACAAATCTGGAGAACTTAATTATAAAATAATAAGATGTGCCCTATACCCACCCCATTAAATATAAAGGGTTAACATGTGCAGTAATGTTATGCATACCCTCCATTTCATAAAGTTCTCCAGATTTGCAAGACCGACCCTAATGCAGGCCGTGCAGACCGACCCTTAAGTGTGCAACATCAGAATGTTACTCTTTTGTTGCACGCAACATTCTGGCGTCACCCTTTTGATGCAGGTGACATTATGATGTCGCCCTTTTGATGGTTGCCAAAGAGAGGGTGACATTTCAATAGGATACCCTCCACTTGGCCTCCCTCTGCAAAGGCTCTTTCCCTTGATCATCTCCTTTGTGTAGTGGGGGAATATTGTCACTCTAGCTTTGGCTTCGTAGAGATATTAGAACTTTCAACATCCTCCACCCAGAACAATATATATGATGACTGACCATATTCCCCCACTACCTAGAGGAGTTAATTGAGGAAAAAGATTTTTGCAGAAGAGGCCAATTTCATTTACTCCTTCTTAAAACTTTACTTTGTTATGAAATATCTTCCTGAAATTGTGAACATAAATTAGATACAATTATGTATTTACTGTTAATTTACACCTAGATCTTGCCTTATAGATTCTCTATTTCTACCTCTATTCCTCCTAATTGCATGCTCCACTGCATGCCTCAGACTGAATATTTTTATTTTTTTTTGCATTGGACTTGTCGAGTGAAATGCTACGTTTGCTGGTCACCTGATTTTTCCTTCCTAAATATTGACTTGTGATGATTTTTGTGGGTGCTTATTCACAGAAATACATGGGACATCCCCACCTGCAACTACTACTACCATCCGGGCTCTTGTCTTACACATCTGTTTGAACCACATATTGCAATATAACTAGGTATGGGAGGAAGCTTTTCTCAAAGATGATGTTAAAAACAGTGCTTTTTGCCTTCCACAAAGGTATCAGGAGCTGAATCACGGATGCTAGCTACTATAGGTATACAGGCAAAGTAAAGGAGCTGGAGCTGCTTGATATAGGAGTATTGGTGGTAGCCTCTACCAGTTGTTCTCTGTTAGTTGGTGTTAAAGAAGTGTTAAAAAAATCCTTGTGACTGATGAATAATGATCATTTCTTATGTGACCTGGCAAGCTGAGCCAAAGACTCCCCTGATTGAGAGACGGATACTATGCAGACATCTCTCCACACACCAGCAACTCTCAGCAATTTTCAGAAGTACTATCATTATGTCCTACAAATCATTTGAATCATCATCATCACATTCACCACCTCCAATATTAACCCTGACCCAGTTACGCTCACTATTCTTGACTAAGTAACAACACAGTTCTACACCCATAAACATACCTATAAGTGTGTCTGCTGTGTTTTTTAAGTACATCACCACTGTTATTATTATTGCAGTTTCCAGCCATAGTAGTAGTAGTAGTAGTAGTAGTAGTGGTAGCCAATATAAATCTAGAAAATCTTCAGTATGACAATACTTTATTAATGATTCAAATGCTAAGCCAGTAAAGCAAGATCACATCTAGCACATACTCACTGAGATCCCACCTAAAGCATAACCATAGGTCTGACTGGGAAACACACCAGCAGCATAAAAGAAGTAATAGCAGCAGTAAATGGTGGTGCCATTAAATGGTGGTGCCAAAAAGGAAGAGATTTTAGGTATTTTCTATCAGTGGAAAATTCTGTGGGAAAAGCAACAAATATTGTTTTTTCATGAAAATTCCAACAAAAATTAGGACTTTTCACCCACCTATTTCTATGCAGCTTATGGTTGAGCAGCACTGGAATTGGACCCCAGAGGTCTGTATCATATGTAGACTGATTTTCTATGACTGTGGAAATATTCTAGACAGATATTTAGATACTACTCTATATATACATAAATCACGTATCCATTATGTCAGTGCATCACATAGACATGCTATTTTTTCTTCTATCTTGAGTGTACTGCAAACATCTCCAAGTCTCCAAAAGATACCAGAGGCATTCAGTGTGAGGAAGCATGGTAAAAGCCCCAATGTTAGGATGGAACATTGATCCTTCCAGCCAACAAATGTTTTCATCTTGTTTAAAACAAGTCTGGTGACTGTCTTTTATGTTGCTTTGTTATGATGATGTGGAATCTGTGTTCTATTATGTTGATGTTGCCAGGAAGATTGCAGCTGATTTAAGCACATTTTAGGTTTAGTGCAAGCCAATACCAAACTGTAAAACTGTATAAATCCTTGGTTAGGCCTCATCTAGAATATGGAGTACAATTTTGGGCACCTGTTCTAAAAAAAGACATTACTGAACTGGAAAAGGTGCAGAGACGTGCAACAAAACTGATAAAGGGATTGGAGGATCTGAGTTACAAAGACAGACTAGCCAAACTGGGTTTGTTTACATTAGAGAACAGACATCTAAGGGGTGATATAATTACCATTGATGGACATATGTCTTTTTTCAGCCTTATTTACTATGTTACTATGTCAACTCAGGATTAGTATTTTCTGAACATTAAATATGCACCACTCCATGCTTCAAATAACTCACTTGAAATGTTATTACAGTTAATAATGATGTGCAGAGTTGTTCACAAAACATTAACCCTGAATTTCCAAGACTTTCTTTATTTCAATCAGAACTGCAATGTCAGTGAAGGTTTCAAAATAAGAATGGGATTGTAAAACTTGTAAATGTTTGTAAGACACACAGTTCTCCACTGGAACTTTTTAACTTTAAGTTTTTATAAAAGCATCAGCATGCCTGTAAAATACCCAACATAAAGTAATAATATTTCCTATATATTGGTTTTAATCCAAAAATTATGCATAGGGTACAAACAGTTTGCAGATTTGTATCCATATCTGTATCATTTCTCTGAATCTTTACTCAATTTTTCTGTAATGTGTAAATTATTGCCGTGGGATTATCATGAATTAAGCCTGGTCTTGCTAAATTCTTATATTGTAGAACATCACATTTTGATTCTGACTCAAAAGTTTTAATGAAATTAAGCATCATGAGTTGGAATTAAGATATGCTGGTACAGCTGCTGAATTTATCAAATGCAGAAGACATTCATTAGACACACGATGATGGCTGAAAATGTCTGACAGTGTTTCATCTTCCAGAAGTAGCCAATTGATTTCATTGCTACAGATCTAATCCTGAAGTAAAATACTTCCTATGGGCTGCATCCACATCACTGTGGGTGTAATTAAACTTGACATGCAATTTGTTATAAAGTCAGACAGTATGAATTAGGCATTTTGTCTGTAAGTGAGCAGGGATAAGGCTTGTGCTTGTCAAAATGTACTTTTGGTTAGATCTCAATAGGATCTCAATGTAGAAAAACTTGTAAAATGTGACAAAACTGGTTGCAAAAAAAAAAAGATAAAAATTCACAAAGGTTGCCAGTTTATATATTTATTTCTTTAAAGGGATAGTAATGTTTCATAATAATAGCAGCTCTAATTAATCATCATAGTATTTGGACTTTGGAGAGTGTTATTTCAATTCTGTCAGAGTTGTAGTTCAAGAGTAATTCAGTGACAAATTAACCCCCTCCCGCCCCTTTTACTGATGTAAAACTGCTCAGACAGAGCAGAAGGGAGGTGCCCAGGTAGATTGCAGAGAAGGATAATCTTCAATTAAGATAAGGGAAAAACCTGAAAAACTTGTCAAGGGGGGCATGGCTTTCATTGTTCTCATAGGAAGAATATTGTTCCCTGCTGTTATCTGTCTGGTCTTACAACCAGATTCCACATCTGAGAAGAGATGGCTTACACTAGGTAAAATGGGTGGGAGGGGAAACTTGTGAATATCTCTCAAACCATAAGAGATAAGAGATAAGACTTATATTGTTCTTTGTGTTTTTTTAATGCCTACAAAATAAATAAAGATAAAAAGAAGTATTACTATCCCTTTAACCTTACATTATATACAATTGACATTTTCTTTAAACTATATTGTTATTTATATATTTTTACAAAGCAAACTGTTGGGGCTTTAAAATACATTATTGAGATAATAATAATAATAATAATAATAATAATAATAATAATAATAATATAGAATTAACTTTTAGCACAAATGCCTGCAATATTTGTGATAGGGTAACATCAGATTGGGCAAACAAATTGAATATGAAGTTTAATGCAGGAAAGTGTAAAGTCATACATTTGGGGGAAATAATTCCAATGCTACTTATGAACTTAATGGAATCATTTTAGGGGACTTGTTGCTAGGGAGAGACCTGGGACTCCTTGTAAACTGAAAACCTGGAAGCAGTCACCAGTGTCAAATAGCAGTAGCAAAAGCAAACAAAGTACAGTCTTGAATAAAAATGGGCATTGAAACAAGAGTGGATAGTATTTTGCCATTGTAAAAATAATTGGTAAGAACTAATCCTGAGTATGCAGTGTGGTTTAGGGCAGCAGTTCTGAAAAAAGATGTTCCAGAACAGGAGAAAATACAGAGAAGAGCAACAAAATTAATTAAGGGAATGGAGGACTTGACACATGAGGATTGACTAGACAAACTTGGTTTGTTTGCTCTAGGGAAAAGACTGCTAAGAGGAAATCTTATCACAATTTACAAGTATATGAAAGGTCGATACAAGGATATCTCTGGTGAGCTATTCATTCCAAGGCCTGATAAAATAATCAGGGGCCACCCCTTGAGATTAGAGGAAAGGAGGTTTAGACTTCAGCAGAGGAAGGGTTTTTTTTTACAGTAAGGACTGTTAAATTATGAAATTCCTTGGCCAAGGATGTGGTTATGGCAGATACTATGGATACTTTTAAGAGAAGATTGGTTAAATTTCTTTCAAAAGGGAACATATAGGGCTATACTGTGTATTAGTAGGCAAAACAGAAAGGTCTGATAAAGACTTATTTGGCAGCAGGAGAGCTATAAAATCCTCATGTTTTTGGATTAGGAGGCAAAGGTTGAACTTGATGGACATTTGTCTTTTTTAACCTAGTTTACTATGTTACTATGTTCCGATTGTAAAGATCTCTAGTGGGCCATGCTATGTTGTAGCACTCATTAGACTTGTGCATTTGTTTTGGAACAAATATAAACTTTACAGAAAATCATGTTTGTCATGAGATTCTGATTAAAATGGCATACTAAACAGAAGGGTTATGAAGTGTCAGAATAATAAAAAAAAATTCCACAATTCCTGTGAAACTGACTTGTTCATTTGTTCTTGCTCTTATAGCATACAGAAGAGGTTATTGATACCCAGAATAGTCAGTACAATCCTAGAAGGAAGTGGGAAGACAGTGACCTTGCTTATGACTGCAACTGATGATTGCTACAGCTTATAAAGATGTCTACTTTTATTTGTGATGTCTTATTACTCTGGCCAACCCTAATTTCTAAGGGGATGGCCCTCAAACATGTAGTCTGGATGCACCAAGTTTTCTTCACTTGCAATAGAAGCCAGAAAAAAAGCAGTGTGGTTTGTGATCAGCATCTCTCTGCAGTTCAGTAATTCTGGTTCTTTTAATGCTGGATGTAGTTAGTACTATATGTAAGTTTGCTAGTTAAGTAGGTAGCTTAGCATAGAATTAAGTTTACTAGTAATTAAGTAATTAGGTAGGTCAGTTAGCATATAATTAAACGCTAGGTTATTTAGTAAATATAATAGGTAGGTTAGGATATGTAATTCTACTGTGGTCATTTTATTTTTAAAAATGTAATCATTTATTTTATGTTCAAAGTTCAGTGCACCACTGCACACACAACTAGGCAGGCAGTGTACATGTGCTTTGTTCCTTCAAGAGTCCCCTGGTGCACAGAAATAGATAGTGTGAAAACAAAATTGTCCATTCGTGTCCACTGCTGCTTCCAGCCAAAAGTGTATAATTCATGGGAGTGTCTTTTTAATAAAAAAGTAATTTTTTTAAATTACTGTTCAAAGTTCAGTGCACCATTATGCACACAAATAGGCAGGCGCTTGGCATACTCATTGTTCCATCCAGAGTCCACTGATGTCTCCATCAAAAAACCTGGGGACTTAGAGGGACAATCTGTAGGGTGTGTGAGATGCAGTGCAATAGGGGCATTCTCATGGAAGGAGATGTGCATGAGCTGGACACTGAAACTCCCTGCAGCAAAGGAAGTAGCATCATTCAGCAGTCACAAATGTGCCTTGTAGCAGCGGTGGTAATACTAGATCAACCAGGGCAACAGCTTCTGAGGTTGTTGATTCTTTGGCGACTACAACAGAAGCACCCTAAGCACCCCTTACATGTTAAAGACTACATTTATGAACTTCCACTGCCTTCTACTGCTGATTCTCTAAGCTATTTGGACCATAAAACTGTTATCTGGCTAGACCTCTCCTTGGTGGCCCAGGAGCTGCTTTTAAGCCCGCCCACCAATGAGAGGGTTTTCAAAGTGATTGGAAACTAGGGATGGACAAGAATATTCAGCTCAAACCAAAATCGTCAAATAATGGCACTTCCCACTTGGTGAATAATTTCCCCCGAAAAGTGCAGTTTTTCTGCTTTTTTCGCCTAGCTCATTCCATTGAAATCAATGGGAACATTGAATTTACACACAATACATAACAAATGTTATTTTATTTCCAAAATACATAGTATAAAAGGGTTATGAGGGTGCCTGTGTTGGTAAGTGTGGGGAAACAATCAGTTTAAATGGGAATTTCTTTTTAGAGGGGGGTTGTTTACGTTGATTGGGGGTACAGTTAATAAAAAAATTAAAAAATGGATATAATTAACCCACCCATAAGACATTGTATAAAAGGTCTCTGAGGAGGGTGCCTGTATTGGTGGGTGGAGTCTGGGGAAAGAATCAGCAGAAAAGGGAACTTTTTTGGGGGGGGGGGTTGTTGACTGATATTGGGGGGATACTTATTAAAAAAATAAATAAATAAAATAAGAAATTGGTACATAATATGACAGACACAGGGACTCCCTGATGTAAGCTGCAAATGGGATAGATTGATACTTGACAGGAGAAAGTATTTTGTAAAGGATGATATGCAGGACTTAGACTTGTTGTTAGAGGTCCAAGCCCTGGGGAAAAATTGATTAGTTGTAAGAAATAAACTTGTGTTAGGCCCAAGACCTGAGGAAACATCGATTTGTAGGACTTAGACTTAATTGAGGCCCAAGCCCTGAGGAAACATTGACTAGTTGCAGGAAATTAAACTTGTGTTAGGCCCAAGGCCTGAGGAAACATTGATTTGTAGGACTTAGGCTTGTTAGAAACAAGCCCCCAAAATGTTTATTTTTTTTGTAGGCCTCTGGATTTGTTTTTTGTTTTAAGAACAAGCCTTGAGAAAATAAAATGCCCAACTGGCCTAGTGCCAGCAGGTCATGTTGTGTTGACCAGTTGCCAGCGGCCATTGTCAAATGCCTTGGTGTAACTGTGGAATTTGTGACTGCTATTCTTGCTACTGCATCTCCTCAGATGGCCTGGTTGTGATTATCCTCAACCACACTGCTATAAGTGGTCAGTGCAATGAGTTTCACTAGCCATTGAACTTTCAGCTTTTGGCTGTGTTTCTCTATCCTTCCTCCTCTTTGATCTCCACCTCGCCTCTTGTTGCCTTTGGGTAGAATCATGGGGTACAACAACAGTGGTGCGCTATTTATTTGGTGGGTATTTGACTTTAACATGTGTCACATAAATGTCATGGTGTCTGTTTTTCATGTGTGTTATCAGGGCGGTTGTGCCAAGGTGTCTTCCCTCCTTTCCCCTTTCCACTGACTTGTCACAAATTGAGCACAGTGCTGTCACTGATGACTGCACTGTGTCTGCCCCAAGAGAAAAATAGCTGCACACCCAGAACCTCAGGTGGGGATGGGTAAGGTAGAGAAGAATGGCCTCTTTCTACTTTTCCTCCACATTCCCCTTCACTGGCTGGGTCAGAGGATTATGTTGCTGCTGTTGCAGCTACTGCCTCATAATCAGCACTGCAACTAGGACCAGGAGGATTGCTGCTGGCAAGTGGAACCTAGTCCAGTATCAATATCCACGGCAGGCAGCCTGCCCCTCAGAATCCTGTTGTCCTTGCAACTCGGCAGCAGCTGGAATTAGGACAATAACATACTCGGCATATTCTAAAATCTCACTGCTGGTGGTGGTGGTGGTGGTGGTGAAGCCCATCCCCATCCCTGTGTCCCATTCCTTCTCAGTTTGGACCAAAATGGCCATTAGCGTATCTTTAACCTCAGCTTCCCTACCATCATCACCACCACCTATGCAGTCCCTCCTTGATGCTGCTGCTCTATTACAGACATCCCACTGGTTGGAGGACGTGAAATGTGAGTCCCCTAATGTCCCACTTGCCATCTCTTGTAGACCCGAAGACAGCAGACTGGCAACAATAGCAGAAGGCACTGGCAATTGATCTGTGGTGGTGGTATTATTGCTTCTAGGCAACAATTCTCCCTTCTTCAAGATCATGTTCCACCTAGACAATGCCGTAGGGGGGAGGGGACTCCCAGGGTCAGGGGAATGTTGTTGGCTTCCTTGAACCCTAGTCTGAATGGTCTGCATGACTTCCCCTATGACTCCTCTAATGCTAGTTCAACCAGCTGCTTCACTACTAGTGTTGAGCGAGCATGCTCGGCCGATGCTCGGATCGGCTCGAGCATCGCTCTGCTCGGCACATGGCGGTACTCGTACGAGTACCGCATGTGCTCGCCCGCCATGTTCGGGTCTCCTCCCCGCACGTTTCGCGGCTGCTGCGCAGCCAATAAACGTGCAGGGAGGCTCTGACATCAGTGTAATGCCAGCAGCCATGTTGGCTGCTGGCATTACACTGATTGGCTGGCCAGAACCCGTGGTCGGGTGCTGTATAGCACCTGACCAGCGAGTTCGGCTCAGTCTTAGCCAGGGAGAGATGAGGATAGGAAGGGAAAGTCAGTGTAGGGAGAAGAAAAGTGTTGTTGAACAAAAAAAAAGACCCAAAAGTCCTTTTTAGGACTACTGTGTGTGGGGGCAGCAGTTTATTTTGTGTGGGGGGAAAAAAACAAAAACAAAAAAAAATTCATATATTCTGTTTAGTGTGCAAAGTTGCAGATTAGAGCACATTCTGTTTAGTGTGCAAAGTTGCAGATTAGAGCACATTCTGTTTAGTGTGCAAAGTTGCAGATTAGAGCACATTCTGTTTAGTGTGCAAAGTTGCAGATTAGAGCACATTCTGTTAAGTCTTCAAACTGTAAAATATCAAAGTCACATATTCCATTCAGTGTGCTTCGCCGCAGTTTAGCAGCACATTCTGTGTACTGTGCAGAGATGCAGAATAGGAAGAAATACTGTTAAGTCTTCAAACTAAAATATCAAAGTCACATATTCCATTCAGTGTGCGTCACCGCAGTTTAGCAGCACATTCTGTGTACTGTGCAGAGTTGCAGAATAGGAAGAAATACTGTTAAGTCTTCAAACTAAAATATCAAAGTCACATATTCCATTCAGTGTGCTTCGCCGCAGTTTAGCAGCACATTCTGTGTACTGTGCAGAGTTGCAGAATAGGAAGAAATACTGTTAAGTCTTCAAACTAAAATATCAAAGTCACATATTCCATTCAGTGTGCTTCGCCGCAGTTTAGCAGCACATTCTGTGTACTGTGCAGAGTTGCAGAATAGGAAGAAATACTGTTAAGTCTTCAAACTAAAATATCATAGTCACATATTCCATTCAGTGTGCTTCGCCGCAGTTTAGCAGCACATTCTGTGTACTGTGCAGAGTTGCAGAATAGGAAGAAATACTGTTAAGTCTTCAAACTAAAATATCAAAGTCAAATATTCCATTCAGTGTGCTTCGCCGCAGTTTAGCAGCACATTCTGTGTACTGTGCAGAGTTGCAGAATAGAAAGAAATACTGTTAAGTCTTCAAACTAAAATATCAAAGTCACATATTCCATTCAGTGTGCGTCACCGCAGTTTAGCAGCACATTCTGTGTACTCTGCACAGTTGCAGAATAGGAAGAAATACTGTTAAGTCTTCAAACTAAAATATCAAAGTCACATATTCCATTCAGTGTGCGTCACCGCAGTTTAGCAGCACATTCTGTGTACTCTGCACAGTTGCAGAATAGGAAGAAATACTGTTAAGTCTTCAAACTAAAATATCAAAGTCACATATTCCATTCAGTGTGCTTCGCCGCAGTTTAGCAGCATATTCTGTGTACTCTGCACAGTTGCAGAATAGGAAGAAATACTGTTAAGTCTTCAAACTAAAATATCAAAGTCACATATTCCATTCAGTATGCTTCGCCGCAGTTTAGCAGCATATTCTGTGTACTCTGCACAGTTGCAGAATAGGAAGAAATACTGTTAAGTCTTCAAACTAAAATATCAAAGTCACATATTCCATTCAGTGTGCGTCACCGCAGTTTAGCAGCACATTCTGTGTACTCTGCACAGTTGCAGAATAGGAAGAAATACTGTTAAGACTTCAAACTAAAATATCAAAGTCACATATTCCATTCAGTGTGCGTCACCGCAGTTTAGCAGCATATTGTGTGTACTCTGCACAGTTGCAGATTTGCAGCACATATTCCGTGTAATATGAAGAAGGCGGGTAAAAAGGGACGGGGAAGTGGACGTGATCCTGATAGTTCAGGGCGCGGGTCAGGACGCGGAGAAACTGTGCCTGGTGCCAGAGCACAAGAAAGAAAGACATCCACCATACCTAGCTTCATGTCTCATTTTACAGGGCGTCGCAGGACATCACTCTCGAGGTCCGACCACTGCGAACAGGTGGTCGGTTGGATGTCAGCTGATACTGCTTCCAGTCGGTTAAGCACCACCCTGTCTTCCACCAAGTCCACTCTCAGTAGCCAAGAGTCTGGTCAACATAATCCTCACTCTGATCATCCTTCCTCCCACCATAGACGGTCTGGTCAAAGAAGTGATCCCACACTGGGATATAGTGAGGAGCTCGTCTCATCACCAATCCTTCATTTGACCCTCTCTCCAAGCACGCTTGCAGAGGAACATGACATCTTGTGCCCTGATTCACAACCTCTGGAGGGTACCCAATCACAAGAAGATGACAGATGTGAACGGCATTTAAGGTCAAAGGAAGTAGTGGATGATGATGATGATGATGAGACACAGTTGCCATTAAATCAACCACTATTACTGTCTCAAGACCTTGTTGAGGAGGATGATATACAGTTGTCAATAACTGAGTATGTGGTGGGATCAAGACATGAGGAGGATGATCAGAGTGAGGAAGTGGAGGACGATGAGGTGACTGACCCCACCTGGGAAGGTGTAGAGCCGAGCGATGACAGCAGTCCTGAGGGTGAGCCATCTGCAGCACCGCAATGGGCTGGAAGAGGCAGTGGTGTGGCTACAGAAAGAAGGCGGACCGCACCAAACCGGCCCGCAAATGTTCCACGGAGCACCCCCTTGCGTAAATCTACCTTGCCAAGGGGTAGGTGTTCCGCGGTATGGCGTTTTTTTAAGGAAAGTGCGGACGACAAAAGAATTGTAGTTTGCAACCTGTGCCACACCAGAATGAGCCGAGGCATGAACACTAGAAACCTCACCACCACCAGCATGATCCGACACATGGCATCCAAGCACCGTAGTAAGTGGGAGGAACACCTGGATCGCCCATCTGTGTCTGCAGGCCACACCACTGCCTCCTCTTCCCCTGTTTTCGGTGCCGGCCAATCGCCTGTCGAAGGCGCAGGCCCGCATACCTCCCGCCCTGCACCTGTACCATATGAAGCACCATCAGCGACCACATCCACTTCCCTGTCCCAGCACAGCGTCCAAATGTCGTTACCCCAGGCATTTCAGCACAAGCGAAAATACCCAGCCACCCACCCACAGGCCATAGCACTAACCTCACACCTTTCCAAATAACTGGCCATCGAAATGCTGCCATTTAGGCTTGTGGAGACTGAGTCCTTCCGCAGCCTGATGGCAGCAGCTGTCCCTCGGTACGCGGTCCCCAGCCGCCACTACTAGTGTTGAGCGAGCACCGCGATGCTCGGGTGCTCGGGTGCTCTGACCGAGCACCCCCTGCTGCTCGAGTGCTCGGCCGAGCACCCGAGCCCCATTCAAATGAATGGGAGCACTCGAGCATCAAACCAGGCACCCCCTGCTCTGATGAGCGGAGGGTGCCTGGTCAATGTCCCCCTTCATCTCCGCTATGCCCCTCTTCCACAATGTCCCCCTTCATCTCCTCTATGCCATAGAGGAGATGAAGGGGGACATTGTGGAAGAGGGGCATAGCGGAGATGAAGGGGGACATTGTGGAAGAGGGGCATAGACTCTATGCCCCTCTTCCACAATGTCCCCCTTCATCTCCGCTATGCCCCTCTTCCACAATGTCCCCCTTCATCTCCTCTATGGCATAGAGGAGATGAAGGGGGACATTGTGGAAGAGGGGCATAGCGGAGATGAAGGGGCACATTGTGACAGACGGGCATAGCGGAGATGAAGGGGGACATTGTGGAAGAGGGGCATAGAGTCTATGCCCCTCTTCCACAATGTCCCCCTTCATCTCCGCTATGCCCCCTTCATCTCCGCAATGCCCCTGTACCTCCATTCCCTGGTGGTCCAGCGGAGCGTCTTCGGATCTGTGCCTCTTCCGGCACAGATCCCCGCAACCCGAACATGTCGGGCGAGCACATGGCGGTACTCGTACGAGTACCGCCATGTGCCGAGCAGAGCGATGCTCGAGCCGATCCGAGCATCGGCCGAGCACGCTCGCTCAACATTAGCCACTACTTTTCCCGGTGTGCAATCCCCGCATTACACCACCATGTGTCCCGTAACATCACCCGTGCCCTGACCAATGCAGTTACTGGGAAGGTCCACTTAACGACTGACACATGGACAAGTGCTTGTGGCCAGGGACGCTACATTTCCCTGACGGCACACTGGGTGAATGTCATGGAGGCTGGGAGCGACTCGGACCCTGGGATGGCACGGGTGCTACCCACGCCGAGGATTGCGGGCCCTACCTCCATCAGGGTTTCCGCCAGCACCTACGTTATTGGCTCCTCCTCCTCCGTTTCCACCTCCGAATTCTCTGCACGCAGCGCCACTCCCCCATCAGCCGGTAGCTGGAAGCAGTGTAGCACTGCAGTGGGGAAGCGTCAACAGGCCGTGCTGAAGCTGATCTGCCTTGGGGACAAACAGCACACGGCCTCAGAGCTGTTGCAGGGGATTAGTCACCAGACCGAGCAGTGGCTCTCGCCACTCAACCTGCAACCAGGCATGGTTGTGTGTGATAATGGGCGTAACTTGGTGGCGGCTTTGGAGCTCGGCAAGCTCACACACGTACCATGCCTAGCGCATGTATTTAATTTAGTGGTTCAGCGATTTCTAAAAACCTACCCCAATGTGCATGATCTCTTGACCAAGGTGCGCCGCGTGTGTGCACATTTCCGTAAGTCATCTACAGCTTCAGCCGGCCTGTTGAAGCTGCAGCAGCGCTTACAATTGCCAGCTCACCGGCTGCTGTGTGACGTGAGCACGCGCTGGAACTCCACCTTCCACATGTTGGCCCGGCTTTGTGAGCAGCAGAGGGCAGTAGTGGAGTACCAGCTGTTACACGGTCGTCGCCTCTCCGTTCAACTTCCTGTAATCAGAAGTGAGGAGTGGGAATGGATGTCAGACCTCTGTGAGGTTTTACGCAATTTTGAGGAATCGACACAGATGGTGAGCGGCGATAACGCTATTATCAGTGTAACCATCCCACTTCTGTGTCTACTGAAACGCTCGCTGCTCACAATTAAAACTGACGCTTTGCATGTGGAAGAGGTGGAAATGCGGGAGGAAGAGCTTACACAAGGTGATAGCCAGAGCACCCTCACTTCGTCTTCTCAGCGACAATTGGAGGAGGCGGAGGAGGAGGAGGAGGAGGAGGAAGACACGGTTGCCTCCTCTACAGAGGGTAGCCATGGAACTTTAGTTCCATCTCTTCAGCGTGGGTGGGCAGAAGAGGAGGAAGAGGATGAGGAGATTGAGAGTCATCCTCCTGGTGAGGACAGCGAAATCTTGACTGTTGGTACTCTGGCACACATGGCTGACTTTATGTTAGGCTGCCTTTCCCGTGACCCACGCGTTATACGCATTTTAGACAACACGGATTACTGGGTGTTCACCCTTCTGGACCCCCGCTACAAAGAGAATTTCTCATCTCTCATTCCTCCGGTGGAGAGGACAAGCAAAATGGTGCAATACCAGAAGGTTCTTGTTGAAAAATTGCTCCAAAATTTTCCATCTGACAACGCTGGCGGCAGAGTACGTGCTACCTTGGCCAACCGAGAAGGGGAGAAAAGGGGAGCACACAGCAGTTCCGACAAAGGCAGGGCAACACTCTCCAAGGCGTGGGACACCTTCATGACACCCCGCCAGCACCCTCACCCTGATGCGCAGCCTAGTGTCACAAGGAGGGAAAAGTTTTGGAAGATCGTGAAGGAGTACGTAGCAGACCGTGTCAGCGTCCTCAATGATCCCTCTGTGCCTTACAACTACTGGGTGTCCAAGCTGGACACGTGGTATGAACTGGCACTCTACGCCTTGGAGGTGCTGGCCTGCCCTGCCGCCAGCGTTCTGTCTGAGCGGGTATTTAGTGCTGCTGGTGGCATCATAACAGATAAGCGTATCCGCCTTTCCACCGACAATGCTGATAGGTTGACACTTATAAAAATGAACAAGGCCTGGATTTCCCCTGACTTCTCCACTCCACTGGAGGAAAGCCCTGGGGGAACATAAACTCACTTTATATATGTTATTTACAATGATGGGAATACTCTGTATTCCCATTCACCCCTTCCACCCAAAAAACGGGTATATGGTTGACTCTTAATCTTCTCATCCTCCTCCTTCTCTTCCATATGCCCTGTGATATAATTTTTATATAGGGCCAGCTCACCAGCGGGCCCTGTGATATAATTTTTATATAGGGCCAGCTCACCAGCGGGCGCTGTTTGACAATTTTTTTATAGGTCAGCTCACCAGCGGGCCTTCTCATATAATGTTTTATTGGGTCAGCTCTCTAGCGGGCCCTCTCATATAATGTTTTATAGCGTCAGCTCACTAGCGGGCCTTCGCATATAATGTTTAGGATGGTCAGCTCCGCAGCAGACCCTCACCCATAATGTTTTAGATGGTCGGCTCAGCGCACGTTTCCCTCTTAATCATGGCCCCAGTTCAGAAAAATCGAGGACATTTTTGGGAGAATTTGCCTCTGCGCACGTTTCCCTCTTAATCATGGCCTCAGTTCAGAAAAATCGAGGACATTTTTGGGAGAATTTGCAGATGATATACAAGTAAATATACAGCAAATACTGTTTGGTAACAATTTTTCGCCTAAAGTCGTTTTTATTTTCCTTTTTGTGTGTTTTACGGTCAGTCTGTAAAAATGGCGTACTACGGGCGAAAGATCGTTCCCAGCAGCGATGTTGGAGTCCAAGATGCATCCAGACATCCTCCCTATGCTGTCCCTGAACCATTTCTGTGGTGTTTCCATAATTTTCTGCCCTTTTCCTATGGACCAGGCACCCTCCCCTCATCAGAGCAGGGGGTGCCTGGTGTAATGCTCGAGTCCTCCCATTGGCTTCAATGGGGCTCGGGTGCTCGGCCGAGCACTCGAGCCTCCGGGGGTGCTCGGTCAGAGCACCCGAACACCCGAGCATTGGGGTGCTCGCTCATCACTATTCACTACCACTGTTGCTACTACGAACACCAACCACATCAGTTTCAGTCCCTGAGTCTTCATCCTTATTAGTAATATGATCACCCCCACCTCCTTCACTCCTAACACTCTGTACAAGCTGCTTTACTTTCTTAGTACTAGTGGCAGGACTGCTTGAAGATAGCAAGTGTGATTTAGGGTTCTCTTGTGTCACACTTGGCCTCATCTCCTCCTCCCCCCTCTTGAGAATTACAAGACAACCTGGCAGCAGGTTTGGCACTGGCAGCAGGGGCAGCACTGGCAGCAGGCACAGGTAACTGACCTATCCTGCTCACTCTACTACCCTCTTCTTCCTCTGCCCTTGAAAACATTTTTCCCAAGATCTCTAGGGGTGATGTAGGGAACTGGCCACCACAGGGTATGGGGAACCAAGGCATCCAGTACCTTTCATGTTGGTGTTAGTGGTCATTTCCTCCTCCTCAGACTCACTGGATGCATAAAGGTCCTTCCAGTTCCTCCTTTTATTGTTATTAAACTTGCTCATAGTGAAAGAAATCACTATGAGCCTCTCCTCAATTTTACAAGCCAACTCACAGCACAACAGCCTATCACCTCTCTCACTCTCTCTTTCTCTCTCTCTCTCTCTCTCTGTTGCTAGCTGTATTGTGTTTTACTTCCTGGAAAACAGCAAGTTTTTATAAAGAAAAGACTAAAAACTTGTGATTAAAGGTGCAAAAACTGTATAGCCATTGCAAAAATAGCAAAACATATTTACCAGTGGGTAAAAATGGCAAATATTTTAATTGCTTTATTTAAAGCAGATTTTCCTGCGAAAAAGCAGACAACTATGTGGTTTTCGCATGTTTTTTCACGGGATGACGACAGGACCTTTCGTCTACCCCTATATGTAACACCAGTAAATAAACATTTTATAAAGAATTAGAACATAATACTTCACAAATCAGATGGTGTGTGCTGGAAACTTGTATTACAACATGATATGAGATAGATTGACATACTATGCACTAGATTACTGAACGTGTTCAGTGAGTATTGTAACTTTCAATGCTTTTTCTAGAATATGCATAGGGGGACTGTACTTTTCAGGGACTGTACTTTTTCCTCTAACCTTTCACCTTTGCTTTCAGGTCAATGACCATGTAATTGTAGAATGATCTATTGTACTGCTACTATATGGTGGCCTTTTGGGTGCCTTAGGTGTACACGTATACAGCCAAGCAGTGCGTCACATGCTCCTCTGGCACTCATGGGGTTACTCTGAATATTCAATGGACTAAAGAACATTATTGTGTGGAAAATATGTATAATATATTTATTTTTGGAATATTGAAGATCCACATTGTATTCTATAGACAAGAATGAATTACTATGATCTGCTGTTTTTTTTTTTTTTTTTTTTTTTTGCTTTTTCCCATAATGTAATTAATGTTGTTTAATTAATCAAATAAGTCGATTGCCTCATTAGATAGATTTGAACTTGGCACCTTTTTTCTATTTATAATTGAACAGGTGAGAGTTTTAATGGTAATGTCCCCCAAAACTTTGTGCTTGTATGAGGAAAATAAAAATGCTCAGTAGAGCTTAAACTTTATCTCCTTTCTTCATTTGTAGTGACTGACTTCTCCTCCCCAGAGATAAATGGCCTCAGAGTCAGGATCCATCAGGCTTCACTTTTTTGTTAAAACAGTGGCAGTGACTATGGTGTTAGCCAGCACTATGAGCCTCTAAGTAACCACTTAATTATTTTTGTAACCCCTTGAGGACTAGTCTTGTCCGCAGGAGACTTTAGGCACAGAATTCTGAAGCCCCCTCCCCCGATTTGCCAAATCCACTGGACACCTCCACAATGCTCATCAGCTCCATATTGCCCCCATCATCTCCATATTGCCCCTCACATTGCCCCACATCAGCTCCAACTTGCCCCCCATCATCTCTATATTGCCCTCACATTGCCCCATCATTTCCATATTGCCCCTGTCAGTTCCAACTTGCTCCCCATCATCTTCACATTGCCCCTCACACTGCCCCATCATGTCCATATCCCCTCACATTGCCCCCATTATCTCAATATTGCTCCTCACATTGCCCCATCATGTCCATATCCTCTCACATTGCCCCCATCATCTCAATATTGCCCGTCACATTGCCCCCATCATCTCCATATTGACCCCTGTTTTCTACCTTGCTGGAGAGGTGAGGTATGTGCCTCCTTTGGCACACAGCTATAGCTGCTGGAGCTCCTGCTCGGACTGTAATGAAGAGCGATGGGAGATGATGTCATCTCCCAGTGCTCTGCATTATTACTAAAGAGCCGACGGCGACAAGGGAGCTCAGTAGCTACAGGTCTTCAGTGCAGACCTCTCCTCTCAATGTTGTTGCGGACTAGTGGTGAGGCTAATAAAAAATAAAAAAAAAAGGAAGCCAAAAAACTATCCCAATTACAGGCACCCCTCTGTGGGATGTGCCTGTAGGCAGGTGCCTAGTCTGCCTTATTGTAAATCCGGCCCTGCATGTCCATCACAGCACTTCAGAACCGGTGATGGTACTGTTACGACATGGACTTCTGGGAGGTCGGCAGGCTGCATGCCGCTCTGCCATGCCAGAATTCAAATAATGGAAAGAAAAAGTTCAGTGGTTCTTAATGGCAGCCTGCATGCAGGATCAGGTGGTTGTGAAGGGGTTAATATTTGATTTCAATTTATTTTTTCTCTTTCTCTCTCTTTCTCATTCAGTCTTCTTCAAATACACCACACTACAGTGCAGGAAATTATGAGTTTATTTTGCATATGGGTGGTACGTTTTGCCCCATAGATTAAGATGGGTGGAAATTGGAACCATTCTTCTAAAATTTTCTGTGGTTTTAGCAAAACACGAGAAAATCTGCAGACTTCTCCATGACCTAAATTTCCCACAGGAAAAGCAGACAAACTCATGTATTCCACAAAAGTTTTCACACATCCCTGCTAATGACGCCTCTTCCTCAGTGTAACTAGCCTCAGGGTTCATCCGGCTTCCCTTTAAAAAAAAAAAAAAAAAAAAAAAAAAATCAGTGGTGTTGGTCTGGGGAATGTGGGCTTCCAGTCCCTTTAGCACTTTTGGTGCCCCTGCCAGTGTTAGTGACTCATGACTTCTCCACAGAGTCACTGTCCTCAGGGTCCATCCAGCTTCTCTGTTTTTTTTCCAACAGTGGTGGTCATTATGTCAGCCAGCACTATGAACCGCTAAGTAACCACTTTTTTTCATTTTATTTTTTATTTAAATTTATTTTTTTCTCTCTCTCTCTCACTTTGTCTCTTTCCACTCTGCCTTTCTCCAAAAACAAACCACCCTGGAGTGCAAGAAATTAGGGGTTTAGACAGTATATAGGAAGTTTTGCCTCCTAGGGAAAAGGCGGGAAAAATAAATGTTTCTCTATGGGCAGAATTTTCTGCCAGGAATGTTCTGCTTTTTTGTGAAATTACAAAACTGTAATTTTCACCCTTCCCTGGTTAACAGTGGCATTTGCCAGTGGGCAACAAATAAAGAACTGCAGGCATTAGGCCAGTAGGGCATATTTCATTTGTTTCAGTGCTTCTTTTTGTCAAGCCCACTGCCTACAAACCAATTGTTTCTCAGGTTATACATTTAACAAGCCTAAGGTCTGCAAAACAATATAATTTACTGCACTGAAAACAGGCTCAGACTCAAACCTTGCTGGAGGGCAACTAAGGGTTTCCACTGCAGTATGTGTCATTGCTGGCCACACACATTGTTTTGCTGTCAGTAGTCCATGGGGTAATTGTTTCTGCCAAGAACTTAGCTATCATGCAAGTATGCTGAAAACATCTCTCATGGTGTGGGACCACTCCTAGGAGCTACATAGTATTCCTGTGTATCAGTTACCAACCCATTGTCTGGGAGTAAGTCCCATGAGATGTGCCACCACCTGTGCCACCACACAAATGTTGGATTACTGCCTCTGAGACCCATAATTCACTCTGTGTTCAGAATAGGAATGGGATGCTCTGTTCGATGATGTAGCTGCTACTGCTGCTACTGCTATAAACCCTATGCTACCTTCCTTTTCACTATGTTTTCAAACAGTTTCTCTGGTCCTAATTTGCTCCCTCTCATCCTCCACACGGCAACCCTCCACTGGATCAATAAGATAACATTATATTCCTTGACTGACTTTGATTCCTCAGAGTGATGCTGCTGATCATCGTAACCCCTTGTTGTGACAAACAGATCATGGTTTGGCAGGAATTCTGAAATTTTGTGTTTAAAGTGGACATCCAATAAAGTGGCAAGAATATATTCTTCATTGTTTTAAATGGACACTATATGAGGATCTTGCTCAAAGCATGATGCTGATGCATGTCTGTGTTGCTATTATGGTAAGATTCCTCATCTATGCTTCTTATTTTTTTCTGCAATAAATATATGAGTGAAAGAATTTTGCTAATTTCTGACCCTAACCAGCATGGTTATCTCCTCAAAAGGTTACATCAGCTCAGAAACATTGCACAATAGTTGCCACTGCCCAGATAACAGATGCACCATCCAAACTCATCCAGTTTTGTATTGTATTCTTGCTAAAGGACTTATTCTGCTTGTACAAATGGTCTAGAATGTACAAAGTGGAACTTCACTGGGTAGGTACCTCCATTTTCAGATGGTGATGGTACTGGTGGTTTCATTCTTGACGGAATATACTGCATTGGGGGCACTGTAGGAGATTTTGAGGACAATATTCAGCATCTCTCTGATGGTTTCAGATTCTGCCAAGAATCTGGTCACTACTAAATTTAGCCAGTGGGCAAAGCAGGGTTCATGTCTTGTATCTGTCACAATCGTCCACTTCTGCACACCTGTGTCTCCGTCCTGTTCTAGCTCATTGGTCAGTTCATGCTTTTATACCTGCCACCTGCACAGGTAGATGTACATTCTTTGAGCCCTGTACCTGCAGTGTATTCTTCCTCTGCTTCTCTGCTGCTGATTTCTGGCTTTGAACCAGCTTGTCTGATCCTCCTCTTATCTACTGCTAATTCCTGGCTTTGATCCAGCTTGTCTGATCCACCACTTGACTGATGCTAATTCCTGCCTTTGATCCGGCTTGTCTAACCCTCTGCTTGTCTGCTGCTGATTCTTGGCATTGATCAGGTTTGTCTGACTCCCCACCTGTCTGCTATTGTTTACTGACTCTTGACCTGGCTTGTCTGGGTACCAATCTGCTTTCACTTGCCCTGTTATCCATGGATGCTTGCTGTGTGCTCCTTAACAGTAGCTTCAGATTCTTCCTCCATCCCTGTTCCCGTACCAGTAATCCCTCTGCTAGAGACTGACTGTGTATTGCTAAGTCGAGCAGAAAAGGTAGTGAATTCTCTGCAAGCTTGATTTCTGCATATATATTCGTATGTATACATGCAGCTGAGATTAAATGTGGGTATATGTATACGGTATATATATGGTATATATATGGTATATATATATATATATATATATATATAATATAATGTGACAGTCTATCAAAACTAGTGTGGTGCCCCCATTTGTTTTTGTTCTATTGCATAGATCCTGCTGAGGACTGTCTTACTGGTACTCTCTCTGCTGAAGACTGGAAGTTTTGTTTCATCTTATACAGCAAGCTCTAAAGTCTTCGGTTTTTGCCTATTTCCCATACAGATCTGTTCTGTACCTTCAACCATCTCCTTCCTGAGTACTATCCTGAGTGGCAACTAAACACTCTGCTTATCCAGCCATCTCTCCTTGTAACCTGTCAAGAATATATACAGACAAAATGGTTTCTGGATAGCAGTTTATCCATTTCTTTTGCAGCAAAGAGCAGACCCTCTGACAAGCCATCACCTTTAACTTTGCCACAGCAAGTGTAAACCTGCTCACTACCTATGATCTAAAGCTATACACCCTAGTCTTCACTCCCCAGCTTCTAGGTCTCCACTGGTAGTCCTGATATTTCTCTGACCATTACAGCATCATATCACCTATCCTCAACGTGGCTATTAAGTTGAAGCCATTATCAGCAAACACAAAACCTGCTTTCAAGGAGCAGTGTACAAGCCATTCCTCTATCACTTGCTCTAGTTTACTTAATAAATCTATGGCTTACTTACTTATTTAATAATCTATCTGTGGGACTGTCACTCAACACTCTGCATGCACAAAGTGGCATGCCGATGGTATGGGGTATCCTTCTGCCACCTTTTAATTATACTGCTAGACCCAGGGGCAAGATTACTGTCTGCCTCCTGATTCTGTAAGCTAGTGTTGCCCACTGGTTGTGGGAGGGAACCCAGTGAACAAGGTTGTGGATGTTGATAATTTGTGTTGTTGCTGCTGTTTGTGGCTGAGTGGGACTTGGAGTTGGAAGCATTGATGATGACTGACAGGATGACTCTTTTCCAGAGTCAGACTTTTCAATTTTTTTCTCAAGTACTTTATAGATGGCCACAGTGCTCCTTTTCAGTGGTGAAAGATTGAGCTTTTACCTCTCAGCTGATTTTCTGACAATATCACCATCTCTTTCTCTCTGAACTTCATCTGTATCTGAAGAAGAGGAGGATGCAGGAGGGATATATTCTAAATGCACATCATCATCATCAGTCATTAGGTCATCCTCAACATCGCCCGCCACTTCTTCCACACTACTTTTATGTTCCTTTAAACTTTTAGAGATCTCAAGCAATTTCTTTGTACTTTTCCCCTTTAAAGGGATAGTAATACTTGAAAATAATTGTATTTTATATTGTAGCCCTTAAAAAAACATGAAAAATGATATAAGTCTTATCTCCCAAACCTTTATAGTTTGGGAGATATTCACATGTAAAATATAGTAAAATTCTCTTCTCCTGGCTGTTTCAGCCAAGTCTGCCATCTAGTGGACAGATTTGGAATTCAGTCCACAGAGCAACCGGCAGCTCTTTAGCAGTGCCGAGATCACGATCTTTGAAAAGAACTACTTAATTGGAACTATCTACAAAGTGTGCCTGGCTTGAAAGCACACTTTGTAGACCATTCCAATTAAGAAATTCTTTTTAACGTTGGTGATCTCAGCACTTCTGGAGAGGCACAGCCTGTCCCGGGACCGGATTCCAAATCTGAAGGGTGGAGCAATGACGTCACTCCAGGGGAAACTTTACTTCTGAATATCTCCCAAACCATAAAGGTTTGGAAGATAAGACTTATATCATTTGTCATGTTTTTAAGGGCTACAATATAAAATAAACTTATTTTCAGGTATTACTATCCCTTTAAGGGATTTCACAATGTTTACTACTACTTTGAGGACAGGTGTTTTGTTTTTGTTTGTGTCACTGTCAGTTGCAGCAGTTGGTTGAGCTGCTATACCTTCTTCCATCATGCCATCAACACTAGAATGTGGCTTGTTGTCATCTTCAGTGTTTTAATTGGTTTATTAATAGTACCGGTGGTGGCTGTGAAACTTTTGGTAGGACTTTGACAAGCTGTATCCTCATTGGGAGCAAAGGTATAACCATCATTTATTACATATTTGGCAGCAACCATGGCTGCAGTCAGTTTTTGGACTACCACTATATTCACAAATCCCTGCACTGCTCCTACTCCTTTCTCCATCCCTTCCCTCTTTTGTATATGCTGCACATTTCTCATCTACTGTGTGTGTTTTTACTATAAAGTACACAATAGAACTGATTGTGTGTGGTATCTTTCCTTGGCTCTTTTCAAAGTACTATATCTCTTCTGGTATCAATCTTTCTCAGTGACGCTCACATAAGGGTCCCTGTCTTTGTCACTTAACTTTTTTTTATTTATTTTATTTTGCTTTTTTTATTTAGCTGTCTTCCCTGTGTCTATCCCGGTCAACAAACAAGAAAAAACAACCCTCCATGTTCAACTTCTTCTTTTCCCCAGACTCGCTTAGCATAGAGATAACAGCAAGATCAGGAATAAACTTGGATCACAGCTGTTTGTGTCTTCCCAATGTAACTTGGTCTGGGAAGATATTTGAGGACCAGAAGGAATAACTAAACAGGAATGTCCAGTCATAGGAGGAAACCTCTGAGTCGATTGAAGTATTAGTTGGATGTCATTTTCTCCATCAGAAGATTGACTGAGAGTTAAGCAGTGGTCATAAGTCTACAATTCCTTGTGGTCCAACTGGAAGTTGAGCAGTGGTCAATGGTCTATGACACCTTGGTGTCACAGTAACCAGTACAAATGAAGGTCAGACACAGATATATTGAAGTATAATCACCTTTAATAAAGATACACAATAATAGTAATTCCCCAGCAATGCCCCAGAACATAAAACGGACAGGTCACAGTCCACTACCCAGACTGACACTGAGCAGAGGCTTGTACTACTCAGAGAGGAGTAGAGAACCAGCCTATGGTTCTATCTCCTAAAGATGTATCAGGCACACAATGGAGACAGTGGCAAACTAACACGGTGCCCGTGCTCACCTGACGGCGACATTATTATTCCGTCGCATTTCAATGCCACCCTCTTATTGGCCTGATATTCTTGCTCCACCCAGGGCTTGCCTTGATATACCCTGTTGTGTCTGTACCAAGGCGCCCTTTCGTGGTGTATCTGTTCCTGACGTTTGTTACTAAGTTGCTGTTATCGTGTATGACCCGGCCTGCCTGACTACGTTCCTGTGCTTCCTGTTTTGCTATTCCTGCTGCTACTGCTGCCAGTCTGCCTCCTTCAGGTTAAAAATAAATGCCAAGTGTGACATTAGGAGACCCTCTCTCACACCGTTCGTCACCTCCTCCAAGCAGCAGTGAGATATCTGTAATAATCAGCAGAAGCAGCACATAGGGACTAGTGGTGGTGGTGATGATGGAGAAGCTGGGGTGGAAGAGACATTAATAGCATTTTTAGCAGAAACTGAGAAGGAATGGGAGACAGGGATGAGGATGGGCATCACTACCATCCCCTCCACCAGCAGTGAGCTTTTGGAATTTGCTACTTCTCTAATTCCTGCTGAGTTGCAAGGGCAGCAGGATGCTGAGGAGCAAGCTAGTATGTCACAGACCACCGTGGACACAGTGGGAATGGTCAACAAGTGATGCGGGACTAGGACAGGTTCCACTTGCCAGTGCCAGCAATACTCCTGGTCCTAGTTGAAGTGCTGATTCTGAGGCAGTAGAATGTAGAGGACAATAAGAAAGAGACCATTTTTCTCAACCTGTTCCCTGTCCCCTGAAGTCATGGGTGTGGGACTATTTTTATCTTGGGGCAGGAACAGTGCAGTCATCCCCAAAGGCACTGTGCACAATTTGCGACAAGTCAGTGAGAAGAGGAAAGGAGGGAACACACCTTGGCACAAGCGCACTGATATCACACATGAAAAACAGACACCATGACTGTCAGCAAGTTGTCATGTGTCCTTAGTGGGGTGTGGACAAGGGGTATAGTGATAGCAGCAGTACCTGGTTTCTGGTGTCATGGTGTTTGGATATAGTTGTGCCCCCAGGTATTATTTACCACACACTGTGCACATTGCAGCTACTGATTAGAGGCACAATTCCTGCTCTCAAGGGAAAAAAATATATTCTAATAACAACACACCCATGATTTTGGAAGAGGGCCAGTTGGAGAAGAATTTTTTGCCAACTTCTTCTTTTCTCCACATATACTGGGGCCTACTTATTGTGCTGCTACTGCCTCAGGCGCATCACTGGAGCTAGTTGTGGCAAGTGGAACCTTCATTATCCATCACCTATGCTACTGCTGTTGTTAATCCCATTCCCTTTCAGCTGCCTAATCATCCTGCTGCTTAAACAACTCAGCAGCAGCAAGTACAGCAGTTGCAAATTCCGCAATTATGCACTCAGGACATTTGACAATGGCCAGTGGCTATTAGCCAACACAACATGACCAGCTGGCACTAGGCCACTTGGGCATTTTTTTCTCAGGGCTTGTGCTTTAAAAAAAATACAAAAAAATAAAAAAACCCTCATAGTCCTACAAAAAAATAAACACTTTTTTGGGGGTTTGTATCTAACAAGCCTAAGTCCTACAAATGTTTATTTGGGGCTTGTACCTCTAATAAGTCTAAGTCCTAGAAATCAATGTTTCCTCAGGGCTTGGGCCTCTAACAACAAATCTGACAAATCATCCTCTACAAAATACTCTATCAAGTCAAGTATCAGTCCACCCCAGTGGCAACTTATGTCAGAGGTTCCTGTCTCTATCACTTTACATACACATTTCGTATTTATTTATTTATTCATTTATTTATTATTATCTGTCCCCTCAATACCAGTCAAGAGCCCCCCAAACAAATTCCCTGATCCATGTTTTATGGGGTGCTTTTAATTGTATTTAGGATTTCTTTTTTTATTAACTGTCCCCAATTCCAGTAAACACCCACCCTCCTGCAAAAAGTGCAGTTTTTCTGCTTTTTTCACCTAGCTCATTCCATTGAGATCAATGGGAACATTATATTTATACACAACACATAGCAAATAATATTTTATTTCCCAAAGACATAGTATAAAAGGGCAGGAAGGTGCCTGTGTTGGTGGGGTGTGGAGAAAGAATTAGTTGAACAGGGAATGTTTTTGGGGGGTTGTTTACTGGGATTGGGGGTAGTTAATAAAAAAATCCTAAATACAATTACCCCTCCATAAGTCATGGTTTAAAAGGGTTTTGAGCTGGGTGCCTGTGTTGGTGGGTGGAGTCTGGGGAATAAATCAGTTGAACAGGGAATTTGTTTTGGGGGGGTTCTTGACTGGCATTGGGGAGACAGTTAAAAAAATAAATCAATAAAATAAAATAAGAAATTTGTATGTAAAGTGATAGAGACAGGAACCCCCTGACATAAGCTGACACTGGGGTGGACTGATACTTGATTGACTCCCGAATCTGTGAGAGACCTTCCTTTAGGGAGCGCCTGCGGAGACATCCCATCCTTTTAACTCCGAGCCTTTCATCCCTACCCGTACCTCTCTCTCCTACCACATCTCCTATTCTCGAAACCTCAGGCGATGTGCAGCCAGTGAGAAGGAGGAGGAAGGGCCTGTGCCTTTACTGTGGTAAGGCAGGACATCTACTGTGAAATTGTCCCACAAGTCAGGGATGACCGCACCAAAGGTCTTATAGGCATCTCAGCATCCCCGGATATTCATACTGATAAACCATTAGTCTCCATTGGGCTTTCTTGGGGCAAAAGTTCCATTACTTCAGAGGCACTTATTGACTCCGGTGCAGCAGTCCTCTTTGTTGACAGTGAATTCACCCAGAAGTTTCCATTGCAGTTCCGTACCACTCCACTTGCCCTTGAGGCGATTGATGGTAGACCTCTACAGCTGCAGCAGGTCACCCTCAAAAACACTCCTTTGTCTATGGCTTTAGGGGCTCTCCATCATGAAACCTTACAATTCCAGGTGATCCACTCTCCTCACTATCCTGTGATCCTGGGTTATCCATGGTTGCGCAAACACAATCCCCCAGTCGATTAGGCATGGGCTGAAGTCATGGCATGGTCACCCAACTGTTCCAAAATATGCCTAGTAAAAGTGGGGAGGGTATTAACCACATTCTCGGCCTCTTTGTTGCCTGACGAGTGCCAAGAGTTCTGTGATGTATTCAATAAGGGCTGGGCTGGTGAGCTCCCGCCTCACTGCCCATACGATTGTACCATTGAACAACAACTCGGTGCCATACCTCCTCGAGGTAGAGTCTACCCTCTTTCTGTCATGGAGAATAAGTCCATGGAGGAGTATGTTGTTGATGCGCTGTCCTGGGGGTTTATCCGCAAGTCCTCCTCTCCTGCCAGGGCCGGATTCTTCTTCGTGACGAAAAAGAGTGGTGAACTGAGACCCTGTATTGACTACAGGGGGCTCAGTCATGTTATGGTTAAGAACGCCTACCCTATTCCACTGGTTACTGAGCTGTTCGATCATCTGAAAGGGTCTAACGTATTCACTAAGCTTGACCTGTGAGGGGCATATAATTTGGTACAGATAAAGGAGGGCAATGAATGGAAAACCACATTTAACACCAGGATCGGGCATTACGAATACCTAGTTATGCCCATCGGTCTCTGCAATGCTCCTGCGGTTTTCGAAGAATTCTTGAATGATGTCCTCCTGGACATGTTCCAACAGTGTGTGGTGGTATACTTAGACGGCATACTGATCCATTCCTCTTCCATGGAAAGCCATCACGAAGATGTAAACCGAGCCCTGCAAAGATTAAGAGAATATAACCTATTCTGCAATTTAGAGAAGTGTGAGTTCCACCGCAAACAGGTCACCTTCTTTGGGTACATAATTTCAGAGGTCAGTTTCGCTATGGACCCTGAAAAACTCTCTGCTGTTCTTGAGTGGCGGCAACCCGTAGGACTCCGCTCCCTTCAACGTTTATTCGGGTTTGCAAACTACTATAGGAAATTTATCTGCATTTTTTCTCTATTGTAAAACCCCTTACCAACATGACCAAAAAAGACAGTAACTCCACTCACTGGTCCCTGGAAGCCATCAGGGCATTTGAGTCACTAAAGGCTGCTTTTGCCGTAGCACCCATTTTGGAACACCTGAAACCCAAGCTTCCATTCGTAGTTGAAATTGATGCATCTGAGACAGGAGTAGGCACCCTCCTGTCTCAACATCCTACTCCTGAGAGCCAGTTGCACCCTTATGGGTATTTCTCGAAGAAGCTAAGTCCTTCGGAGTGCAAATATGAAATTGGTGATCTTGAGCTTCTGGTGATAATACTGGCTCTCAAAGAATGGAGGTATTTGCTCAAGGGAACTTCCATGCCAGTCCTAATCCTCACGGATCATAAAAACCTTACCTACTTGTCTGGAGCTAAGCGCTTGTCTCCAAGACAGGCCAGATGGGCCTTATTTTTGTCTCGTTTTAATTATGTGGTCTCATACTTACCAGGTACTAAAAATGTCCGGGCTGATGCCCTATCCAGACAGTTCTAGGGAGCTAAAGAGGAGAGTCCTCCTTGTCCTATTAATTCTCAGGACAAAGTACTGGCCACTATATGTACCGGCATAACATCTCCCCTTGGGGAGAAAATATGGACCGCCCAAGTATATGCACCTGCTGAGACTCCCTCTGGGCACTGTTTTGTACCTTTTAACCTTCACACTAAGGTACTCTCTACCTACCATAACAATAAGTCAGCAGGTCATCCCAGAAAGAACCAGCTTCTTTGGTCAGTTTCCCATCTCTTCTGGTGGGTAGAACATAACAAAGATATTGCTGATTTGTCACTGCCTGTCCAGTCTGTGCGCAGACTAAATCACCCCGTCACCTTCCGGTGGTCCTTCTCCAACCTATACCCAATGGGGAGAAGCCATGGTCACACCTTGCCATGGACTTCATTGTCGACCTACCTTTGTCTAATGGTAACACAGTCATCCTTATGGTTGTTGACCGATTCTCTAAGATGATTCATTGCATAGCATTCAAAAAACTCCCATCCACTAAAGAATTGGCTATGGTCTTTATCAAAGAGGTCTATCGGCTACATGGGGTTCCTAAAGTCATAGTTTCCGATTAGGGTAGCCAGTTTGTCTTGAGATTTTGGAGGGACTTTTGTGCACAACTAGGTATCAAACTTTCCTTCTCCTCGCCCTCACCCTCAATCTAATGGAAACATAGAAACATAGAATTGATCGTCAGATAAGAACCATTCGGCCCATCTAGTCTGCCCGTTTTTCTACTGTAAAAACCTCAAACCTTTTTTAGGCCTTGGTCTTTTCTTACGTTAAGGACAGCTTTATGCCTATTCCATGCATGCTTAAATTCTGTCACTGTATTAACTTCTACCACTTCTGCTGGTAGGCTATTCCACTTATGTACTACCCTCGCAGTGAAGTAAAACTTTCTTACATTACATCTAAACCTGTATCCCTCTAGTTTTAGATTATGGCCTCTTGTCCTAACATTTGTACTCCTTTGAAATACACTTCCATCCTGCACTTCGTTGAATCCCTTCATGTATTTGAATGTTTCTATCATATCCCCTCTCTCTCTGCTCTCCTCCAAGCTGTCCATGTTCAGATCCTTTAGTCTATCCTGATATTTCTTTTCCTCTAAACCATTCACCATTTAGTAGCCCTTCTTTGAATTTTCTCTAGAGTAGCTATATCCTGCTGGAGATGGGGTCTCCAGTACTGTACACAATACTCTAGGTGAGGTCTAACTAGAGATCTGTAGAGTGGCATAACCACTTCCCTTTTTCTGCTACTAATGCCCCTAGCTATATAACCCAGTACCCTGCTTGCATTCCCCACCGCGTTATTACATTGCATGCCTGCCTACCTTTAAGTCATTAGAAATAATACTCCCAAATCCCTTTCCTCTGTTGTCTCCGACAACACATTACCCATAATATTATATTTTTCCTTTGGATTTTTATGTCCCAAGTGCGTATTTTATATTTATCAACATTAAACTGCATCTGCCACACTCTTGTCCATTCTTCTAATTTACCTAAATCATTTGTCATTTGGCTTATTCCCACTGGAATGTCTACCCTATTGCAGATCTTGGTATCATCTGCAAAAAGGCATACCTTTCCTTGAAGACCTTTTGCAATATCACTAATAAAAATATTAAAAAGAATGGGCCCCAATACAGATCCCTGAGGTACTCCACTAGTAACACTCCTTTCGTCCGAATATTCTCCATTGTCTACCAGAGGGTCTCCTGTCACTCAGCCATTGCTTTATCCATTTAACTATTTTTACATCCACACCCAAACACTGCAGTTTATTAATGAGTCTTCTATGACTGACAATGTCAAATGCTTTACTGAAATCTAGATAAGCTATATCTACTGCTCCCCACTGGTCTATTATTTTAGTTATCTAGTCAAAAAAAAATCTATGAGGTTAGTTTGACAAGATCTCCCTGCTGTAAACCCATGCTGTTTGGTATCTTGCAAGCCATTTAAATTCAGATATTCAGCAATTATTTCCTTTAGCATAGTCTCCATTAATTTTCTCATTACTGATGTCAGACTTGCTGGTCTGTAGTTACCAGACTCTTCCCTGCTACCTTTTTTGTGAAGCGGTACTACATTTGCTAACTTCCAATCTTCTGGAACTATTCCTGTTGTTAGTGACTGATTGAATAATTCTGTTAAAGGTTTTGCCAGAACACACTTACGTTCTTTTAATAACTTTGGGTGTATCCCATCTGGTCCCATTGATTTATCTGTCTTTACCTTAGAAAGTTGAAGTAGAACTTCTTCCTCAGTAAACCTGCATGTCTTGCCATTTCATTTTTCTAACAGAGGTCCCTTCCCTTCATATTCCTCTGTAAAAACTGAACAGAAATAATGAGGCAGTGGAAAGAGCTAATCAGGCCTTGGAGAAATTTCTGCGGTGTTACATCTTAGACCATCAGAACAATTGATCGGACCTGCTACCTTGGGAGAAGTTTGCTCTTAACAGTACTGTCTCGGCCTCTACCCGACTCTCACCTTTCGGGGTGAATTATGGGTATCAGCCCTCCATGATTCCAGATTCGTTCTCTCCCCAGGGGATCCCGGCATTGGAGGATCATCTCCAGCGCATCCATTCCACATTGGTGAAGGTCCAAGAGTTGTTGCGACACTCACAACAATCCCAGGAGATAAACATAATCATAAACGCCTACCTGCACCCTCCTACCAGGTTGGGGAGATGGTATGGTTGTCCTCCAGAAATCTCCACCTCCGAGTGCCCTCTCAGAAACTGGGTGCCCTAGACCTTCCTCCTAATATGTGGATACACAATGTGTTCCATGTCTCGCTGCTGAAACCCCTGGTATGAATTCGTTTCACTAATGTCATTCCTTGACCTCATTCGGTGCCTGTTGCTGGTCAGTACAAGGTGTGATCCATAGTTGACTCTCGTTGGTTCCAAGGGAGCCTTCAATATTTGGCCCACTGGAAGGGTTTCAGTCCAGAAGCGCGGTCATGGGTTCCAGCCACAGACGTGCATGTCCCCACCCTCCTTCGTGCTTTCCAAGCACGCTTTCCCCAAAAACCTGGTCCTGCCCCATGGGGGGGTCGTTGAGGGGGGTTACTGTCAAGGTTTTGCTGAGAAGCTCACTCTGCCTATTGATTCTGATGTCTGAGCTAATCTAGTGCTCTTTTATCCAATGCTGCTGTCTTCTGACTTTCTGGCTCAGGCTGAATCAGCTGATCTCTCTGATTACTCCCCTGACTGTTATCAGCCAACCCTCCCAGGGTATTTAAAGCAGCTTAGCTCACTTCCACATTGTCCTTGTGTTTGTTTGCTGACCTGTTGCTGCTGGCTGCTGTGGATTTTCCTGTGCTCCTGTTTGCTATGTTCCAGACCCTTGGTTTGTTCCAGACTTTGCTGACTTCTGTGCTTCTGACCCTTGGCTTGTTCCTGACATCACAGTCTTCTGGTTTCCAGGCTCCAGTTCGGCTGAATACCTGTCTTGGTTCCTGACACTGGCGTGTCTTTTGGTTTATGCTCTTGGATCATGCTTCTATTTTTGTTTAATTAATAAAGGTGTATTGCATTTTACATTTTTTGTCTTGTCTGGTTCCTGGTCCTTAACAGTCAGCAGGTTATGTTGGCCAGTGGCCACTGGCCATTGTCAAGTGTCATCCTGAGTCCATAATTGCAGAATTTGCAACTGCTGTTCTTGCTGCTGCTGAGTTGTTTAGGCAGCAGGATGATTAGGCAGCTGAAAGGGATCAACAATACCAGTAACGTGGGTGATGGATGATGAAGGTTCCAATTGCCATGACTAGTTCCAGGGATGCACCTGAGGCAGTGGCAGCACAATAAGTAGCCGCGAGTCTATGTGGAGAAAAGAAGAAGTTGGCAAACATGCTTCTCCACCTGCCCCTCCTCCAGAATCATAGGTGTTTAGCTATTAGAATAGACATGTTTCTCTTGAGAGCAGGAACTGTGTCTCTCATCAGCAACTGCAATGTGCACTGTGTGTGTGGTAAATAACATCTGGGGGCACAACTATATCCAAACACCATGACACCATAAACCAAATACTGCCATTGTCATTATAACCCTTGTCCAGAACCCACTAAGGACACATGACAACTTGCTAACAGTTTAATAGTAATGATGAACCCTCCCTACGAGCATCTTTGCATATTCAGCGGGATGGAATCTCTTCAGATGCCACTTGATGCCCTGCGATTCTCCTCTACCACACTACCATGTGTGGTCAGTGCACCACACAGTGTGTAATGGGTGAAGACAAACTGCCACATCATAAAATCAACAGAAAGGCTATAATTTGGCTGGGGAGGTAACGAAGAATGAGGTGGATTAGCAGAAGATGTAGTTACCTAGAAGGTGATGATGACCAGTCTCTTACTGGGTTTGTCTACTCTTCCTCCTCTTTGATCTTTGCCTCACCTCTTGTTGCCTTTATGGAGAGTCAGGGGGTACAGCAACAGTGGTGCTTGATTTCCGTGGTGGGTGTTTGGCTTTAATATGTTTGACATAAATGTTATGATATCTGTTTTTCATGTGTGATATCAGGGAGCTTTTGATAAGGTGCGTTCCCTCCGTTCCTCTTCTCACTGACTTGTTACAAATTATGCACAGTGCCACTGGTGATTGCACTGTGCCTGCCCCAAGAGAAAAATAGTTCCACATGCATGACCTCTTGGGGGAGAGAAAAGATGGAACAGGTTGAGAAGAATTGTTTCTTTCTTCTTGTCCTCCACATTCCCCTTCACTGTCTGTGGCAGCGGATAATGTTCAAGCTGTTGCTGCTACTGCCTCAGATTCAGCACTACAAATAGGACCAGGAGTATTGCTGCCACTGGCAAGTAGAACCTGTTCTAGTACTGCATCACTTGTTGACTCCATTCCCACTGTGTCCACGGTAGTCTGTGGCATACTAGCTTGCTCCTCAGCATCCTGCTGCTCTTGCATCTCAGCAGCAGCAGGAATTAGAGCAGTTGCAAAGTCCTCAAATTCCCAAATATCACCACTAGTGGTGGTGGTGATACCCATCCTCATCCCGGTCTCCCATTCCTTCTCAGTTTCTGCTAAAAAGGTTTCTTCCACCCCAGCTTCTCCAACATCATCATCACCCCCACCACCACTACTACCTACCTGATGCTACTGCTCTATTACAGACATCTCACTGCTGCTGGGAAGAGGTGAGCAGCAATGTGACAGAGGGTCCCCTAATGTCACGCTTGACATTTCTTTTTGACCTGAAGAAGGCAGACTGACAGCAGCAGGAGCAGCTGATCTGTGCTCCTGCTGGTGGTGGTGGTATTAATTGTGTGCCTGCTCTCCCCCAACCCCAATTCTGGCCTCCTTTAGGATCATGTTCCACATGGAGAATTTAGAGAAGGGAAGGGGAGGACTCCCAGGGTCAAATGAGTGGTGTGGGCTCCCTTGACCGCTAGTCTGGACGCTCTCAAATGTTTCCCCTACCACTTCACCTGCTTTACCAATATTGCTACTACTACTAACACCAATCAAATCAAGTTCAGCCTCAGAGTATTCCTCCTCACAGTCACTAGTAATATGAGCATATTGATTACCCCCTCCTTCACTCTTAAAGCTAAAAAGCTGCTTGTCATTCTTAGCAATAGTAGTACTAGCATTGGCAGGACTGCTTGGGGATGGCAAGTGTGACTTAGGGTCCCTTGCTTTCATACTTGGCATCATCTTCTCCTTCCCCCCTTCTGAGTATTACAAGACACACTAGCAACAGTTTCAGCATTGGTGGCAACAGGGGCAGCACGTCTTACAGCAGGCACAGTACTGGTGGCAACAGGGGCAGCATGTCTGTCAGCAGGCACTGCACTAGTGGCAGCAGGAGCAGCACATCTGGTGGTAGTAGGTTCAGTACTGGCAGCAGGCACAGTACTGGTGGCAGCAGGGGTAGTGTGTCAGACAGCAGGCACAGCAATAGTCGAAGCAGTAGCATGGGCAGCACTTCTGATATCAGGCACAGCACTACTGGCAGCAGGGTCAGCACATCTGGCAGCAGGTACAGCATGTCTTGCAGCAAACACATGCAGCTTACTGTAACGGTTTGTTTGACTCACAGACACAGAGTTAAGATAAAAACACAGTTTTATTGAAAACAATAATACGTAAAGAACCCTCACAGGTCCTGTAGTATATAACATATAGTACAGACACACAACAGGTTACTTATGCCCACACAGGTCCAGCATGTATAAATAGATGGCAAACAGTTATGCTGACACAGGTCAGGCAATGCAGGATACAGGTCCCGGTAATGCAGGAGTTAATGTTCACAGACAAGGAGAACAGTTCAAAGAGTTTGGGCGACCAGCTGCATCAGGAGACGCCATAATTAGAGTCCACAATATACAGGCTACTGAAGGCTTCAGTAGGGCTACCGGTGCTAAAACGGAGGCAACAATACCAACCGGTTTGACAAGGAGGAGCACAAATAATGGTAGTATACCGGTGCAATAATGGAGACAGCACTTGCAACTGGGTAAACAGAGTGGAGCGAGCCAGTCCACTATACCGGTGTAATCATGGAGGCAACACTTGCAACCGGGTATGGTAGAGTGGAGCGAACCAGTGCACTATACCGGTGCAATCACGGAGCCAACACTTGCAACCGGGTTTGGGAGAGTGGAGCAAACCAGTGCACTATACCAGTGCAATCACGGAGGCAACACAGCAACTGGTTAAATAGGGTGGAGCGAACCAGTGCACTATACAGGTGCAATCACGGAGGCAACACTTACAGCTGGGTTTGGTAGAGTGGAGCGAATCTGTGCACTATACCGGTGCAATACGTAGGCAACACAGCAACCAGTTAAACAGAGAGGAGCGAACCAGTGCACTAC
Organism: Rhinophrynus dorsalis; assembly: GCA_037306005.1. Taxonomy (NCBI): domain Eukaryota; kingdom Metazoa; phylum Chordata; class Amphibia; order Anura; family Rhinophrynidae; genus Rhinophrynus; species Rhinophrynus dorsalis. The sequence continues at coordinate 351,958,690 of CM074719.1, read as the reverse complement.
ACCGGTGCAATCACGGAGGCATCACAGCAACCGGTTAAACAGAGTGGAGCAAACTAGTGCACTGTACCGGTGCAATCACGGAGGCAACACAGCAACCGGGTTTAGTAGAGTGGAGCGCAGTCAGAATGTCGCCGAGGCGACTAGTACACAATGGGCACTGCCAAGTCAGGATCCAGGAGCAGGAACGTCAGCCAGGCCAGGTCAGGAAACAGGAGCAGGAACGTCAGCCAGGCCGGGTCGGTACACAGGAAACAATCACTGGAGAGTAGTCAGGCAGTCCGAGTCGGTAAACAGGAGCAGGAACAGGAGAGTAGTCAGGCAAGCCAAGTCGATACACTGGAACCACAGTACAAACGTAGAACTGGCACAGGAACTCCACAAAAGGGCAGCCATAAGGTGCAGGAGCCCAGTATACAAAGGCAATACTGGGCAGGCTAAACACAGGGCAACCAATGAGGGCCTCCTACAGGATAAATGACAGGAAAGGAATCACGGGCACCGTGATACTTACCTGTCCTGTTCTCACTAATACTACCCTTCTATTCCTCCCTTACCATTAATTTCCCCAAGATCCTATCACGGTGCCCGTGCTCCCTTGTTTTTGTTTTCCTGTCAGTTATCCTGTGTAATGCTCTCATTGGTTGCCCTGTGTTGAGCCCGCCCAGTATGGCCTTTATATACTGGGCTCCTGCACCCACACGGTGCCCTTTCGTGGTGTTCCTGTACCAGTGCTAACTTACTGCTCAGTGTTCCCAGTGCACCGACTTGGCCTGCCTTAATACTCTTCAGTTCCTTTTCCTGCATACCGACCTGGATTGCCTGACTTCTCTTCAGTGTCTCCTCCTGTGGATCGACCCAGCCTGGCTGACGTTCCTGCTCCTGTGTACCGACCTGGACTGGCTGACGTTCCTGCTCCTGTGTTCTGACACTGCCTTCTCACTGACTTCGACTGAAGAGGCAGTCGTGACATGTTGTCCGCATTGGCATTTTGATTGTATAGCCGATACTGGATAGCATAATCAAATGCCACAAGGTATAACGCATAGCATTTTAGTCTAGCAGCCATCTTTGGGGAAATGCCTTTTCCTTGATGAAAGATAACCAATAAAGGTTTATGGTCGGTTACTAGCATAAAATGCCAACTATACAAGTACTGCATAAATTCGTGTGGCACCCAGATGATGGCTAGGGCTTCCTTATCAATCTGTGCGTAGTTGTGCTCAGCTGCTGATAGGGAAAGAGAAGCAAATGCAACCGACTACTCTGAGCTGTCAGGCCAGTAAATCTAAGTGTCACAGGCTAGGGTCACAGGTTTGTGTAGGTCATAATGGACTAAGGCCCTGGATTTATGGGGAATGTCTTTAGTAAACTGGAATTCCCAGTGACACTCGGCCGTCCAAAGCCACAGAGTTTTTGTTTCCAGTAGCCGATCGGATCTGTGCTAAATTCAGCAAAAACCTGTGGTAGTAATTTAAAAGACCCAAGTAAGGTCTCAACTGTGATACATCCTGGGGAGGTGGAGCTTGTAGTAAGGCTTTGACTTTGTCTTTAGCAGTGTGAAGACTCTCTTTATCAATGACATGGCCAAGAAAATTTAGGCTCGGTTGGAAGAATTGACATATCTCCGAGTTTGCACATAATCCATAGTCTTGTAGTCCCTGGAATTATCATATCATCTAGGAGGAATTTTGTTTGCAGAATATCAACCAAAATAGTGTCCATAGTGCAATGCCAGATTGCGGGTGCTGAAGCAACCCCAAAAACCACACATTTGTATTGAAATAATCCCTTAGTTTCATGAAAGTCTGTCCACCAGCTAGTGAATCAAACAGCTCCTCCAGTCGAGGTAGGGGATACTGTTCATTTTCCAGCTGACAGTTCAGTGCAAATCCCCACACAGTCATATTGCTCCAGACTTCTTTATTACTGGGACAATGGGTGAAACTATCACGGTGCCTGTGATCTTTTTCTGTCACTCTCACTTGTGGTGCTCTCCTATTGGCTGAGCCGGTTTGGCCCGCCCCTTATGACCTTTTTATGCCTGGCCATTGGCACCTGTCAGGTGCCCTTTTGTGGTGTTCCTGAGCCAGTGTTGCTGTTGCTGTGTTCCAGTGTTCCTGATTCCTGTGTACCGATTTGACCTGTTTTGACTACGCTCCTGAGTTCCTGCTCCGTTATCTGACCCGGCTTGGCTGACGTTCCTGCTTGTGACCTGATTTGGCTTGTCTGAGAATCCTGCTCCGTGATCTGACCCGGCCCGGCTGACGTTCCTGCTTGTGACTGATCTGGCTTGTCTGAGAACCCTCCTCCGTGATCTGACCCGGCCTGGCTGACTTCCTGCTCCGTGACCTGAACTGGCTTGCTACTGACCCTGCCATCGTTCCTGCTTCCTGCTGCTTGGTGTTGCCGAGGCGACATTCTGACTTCCGCTGTGCTTGTGGCAGGGCTGATCGTGATTGCCTCTGTTAACACTTGCAGAGCCGTGTCTCCATTGCTGAGTCTCCATTAACACTTGCAGAGCTGTGCTTCCGTTGCTGATTCTCCCTTAGCACTTGCAGAGCGGTGCCCACGTTGTTGAGCCTCCGGTTGTACTTGCAGAGCTGTGTGTCCGATCCTTGAGCTTTCATTAACACTTGCAGATCTGCTGTTTCCATTATCTGAGCCTTCTTTAACACTTGCAGAGCCGTTGCTGATCATCCGCTACATCTGCTGAGCCGGCCGCGTTGAGAGCCTTGTTTAGACGGCGGCTCATCTTGTCAACTTGCAGTGTAGTCGGTCTCCGTTACCGCGCCCGCGGGGGGCGCTATTGGCTCTAGCTCTTTCAGTGTTAACTCTCCCTTACACGCCCGGTGGGGCTATTGGCTCAAGCTCTTGCAGCGCAGGTTGTGTCCGTTACTACGTCCGTGGGGGCTATCGGCTCAAGCTCTTGCTGTACCATAAGTCTCTGTTACTACGCCCGTGGGGGCTATTGGCTCAAGCTCTTACAGTGCAGGTTGTCTCCGGTAATACGCCCGTGGGGGCTATTGGCTCAAGCCATTGCATTACAGTTGGTCTCCATTATTACGGCCATGGGGGCTCCTGGCTCAAGCTCTTGCAGTGTAGTTGTCTCCGTTATTACGCCCGTGGGGGCTATTGCCTCAAGCTCTTGCAGTGTAAGTTGTCTCCGTTATTATGCCCGTGGAGGCTATTGGCTGAAACTACTCTGCAATATTCTGACCTCAGTTCCTGTTCTGCCTAAGCAGCTATCTAAGCCTTATGGACTTAAGGTGTTGTATCATCTAACACCAATTGCTGCCTCATTACCACCTTGGGTGTGCCAAACACCACAACAGAGACTGATTGCCGTAGCAGTATTGGAGGTCTGAGACAGTATGCCCGGGATGGCAACCAACGGAGACTGCACAGTAGAATAGCCGGTGAATAATGGCACCTTCCCCGAAGGGGTTAATGAACGCTAAGACCAATGTCGACTGCCTGATAGCAAGCACAGCCTGAGGCGCCCAATGTAAGACCAACCTCAGTGTATTGGCAGGAAGGAGGGTCAAGCGTACCGTGTGTGGACATGGGACTTTAATAATTTGATAGATGTACAGGTCATCATTGATATTATTGCAATCATGGGGATGGCTCTTTCAGGTTAAGCTGACCTTTAGGGGAAAAGCCATTGTTTTCCTTCATTCTTTGTTTATCACGCCCTTGCCAGCAACCTAAGCAAAGACTTGTGTACAGATGGTATCTACATCTATTTGTTTGTCATGCTCATATCAGCTGTCAAATTAGGTAATTACTTGACAGGAGGTCACCCCCACATTAACTGACCAGGCAAGGACTTGTTTGGCAGATGGTATCTGTGGGCCATAAAGTTATTTGTGTGTCATGCTAATATTAGCTGTCAAAATAGGTAACTGTTTGGCAGGAGGTATATTTGTTGTCATCCCCACATCAACTGACCAAACAAGGGCTGAAGATTTCTAGATGATGGCCTGAGATCAAAGACATCTTTGATTGTATGTAAACTAACAGCCCGTTAGTCATTAAACATATAACCCCAATTGGGCCTGAACAAACAGGATCTATTGATTTCTTTGGTCAGGCCTGAGGGGGGAAGCTGTTCTGGGCAGGGCAGATGTCCTGAATCTGCCTTTAAGAAGGCCATCACTTAGCTAAACTGGTGGTTACAACTTTGAGTTACAGCTTATGGAAACATCTTGTTACGTCTTCTTCTGTGTGCCTGTTGTAACCCTGTGAGGAATGACCATCTTACTCACAGCAAATAAATCTTTATTTTTATAATAAAAGAAGAAACTCTCTGTGATTTTTGGCTAAGGAATACTTCCTAGACAGAGCTGGAAGGTGTGTCGGCACCTGGTTAACCCTTACATCCCCCCTAAATATAAGCATATCACTTCCGACACTGTGGTGCACAGATGGGATTTAGACACCGGAATGTCGCCGTCGTGACACAGACTGAACCAAGACTAGACTGCAGGAGTGGCACTAAGGCACAATAGTACTGTCCAGAGACAGAAGCCTGGAGGAGAACCCCAAACCGAAGACCGGAATGGGACTGCAGGCAGTAGAGATACACAGGAGTAATAGCCCAACCAGGCCGGTACACAGGCAGGAACATCAGCAAATCCAAGTCGGTACACAGAACAGGAACATCAGCCAGGCCGGGTCGGTACACAGTGCAGGAATGTCAGCCAATCCAAGTCGGTACACAGAGCAGGAACGTCAGCCGGGCCTGGTCGGTACACAGAGCAGGAACGTCAGCCAATCCGAGTCGGTACACAATGCAGGAACGTCAGCCAGGCCGGGTCGGTAAACAGAGCAGGAACAGATACAGCAGAGTAGTCAGGCAGTCTGGGTCGGTACACAGACAGGAACGGATACAGCAGAGTAGTCAGGCAGGCCAGATCACACGAGAACTGGAACAAGTGTTGGTAATGGAAACACCACAAAAGGCACCGGAGAAGTGACAAGGCCCAGTATTTAAGGACAAATACTGGGCGGGACAAAGTCACTTCAGCCAATAAGCGTCAGCAGTAAACAAAGACTGACAGAATGTCACCAGCATAGCACTGAACTGTGATATGATCCAAGCACACCCCAATGGTTTGATGATATGCCAGCTGGTTTTTAATTTGATGGATGTTGATTGCAGAGATAATTTCAAATTCTCCAAATGGCTTGCTTCCATGTCATGACGGACGCCGCTGAGCCTGTGTCCAGTTCCATCTTAACCCTTCTACCATTAATGGAGACAATCACTGGCAATGCATCTCTCTGATCCCCCCCCCCCCAGCTTGTGAATCCTTATGTATGCGACCCATTCTCCTGGTTCAAACTGATCCTCTGGGTCTGACAGATTTTCCAGATAGGTAAACAGCAATTTTTCGTTTGATGTCTAAACCCTTTAACCGACCCTCTCTGAGATGCGGATCCTCTACACACTTACTGGGATGGCCTATTTTGGAACAATTGCAGCTTAGTTCATCGTTAAATCTGCACATCTGGGCATCGTATGTAGTCATCCCACACCTAAAACATTTTCTGTTTTGAGTAGTCTTCACAGCCTGAATAGGCGTAATTTGTTATACAGGTGTTAGGGACCAGGAACCAGACAGACACAAACATGTAAAATACAAAACACCTTTATTAAAATAACCAAAGCAAACAAAGCAAAATCGTGATCCAAGAGCGTAAACCAAAAGACAAGCTGGGGTGAAGAACCAAGACAGGTACTCAGACAAGCCGGAGTCTGGAATTCGGAGATCAGAGATGTCAGGAACAAGACAGGAGTCAGAAGCCAGAAGGGAAGTCATAGGAAGCCAGGTCATGTACAGATAAACAGCAACTCAGGAGAAGGCAACTTGCAACAGCTGGAAGATTTGAAGGTGTATTTGGGGGATCATGTGGCTCCCTAACCCTCACATGGTCCCTTCTGTAATGTCTTTGCAGGTATTACAATGGTCGTAATCACGATCTGAGTTGTCTCACTGTAAACATGCCATTTTCCAGGATGGTGGTATGTCCCTTTAAGACAGTGATGGGTTTTGGCCAGGCTAGGCCATCTGGTACATAGGGACCAATGGGAATGAGAATGTTGTCCAGGTGAGTGTATGCCAGTTTAGCTATTATTGTTTGAATGTGTTTGGTGTAATTGCTGTTTACCTGTCAGGTGCATGTGTGGATTTGTGTGGTGTACCTTGGTTCTCCATTGGTTAGTGATATTGCACAGGAAGGCTAAGGATGCTAAGCAATTTAGAGGTGTACATATTGTGTTGTGTGGACATATATCTTTGTATGTGTCGACCTCTGTTGTGCTGGGGTATTGTGCCATGGATTGTTTGAAATTAATTTGCAAACCCCTTGTTCCTCAAGGGATTGATGGGTTAATGTTGGTTGTCCAGAATTTATGTGTATGGCATGCACATTTGACAGGTGCTTCCTTGGCAATTCAGGGATTAATTTTTCCTTTGTTGTCATTTTTCTATGTCCTAAGTGTTGTGGGAGCTGTTTTTCCCTGTTCTGTGTTGCAGAACTGGGTTTTTTTAGCTTCATTGTGTGTTGTATACCAAGAAAAGTAGGAATAGGATTAGTGTGTTACTGTATCTGTTTATCGTGCATTAGCACTCACGGCACACAATTGAATGGAAAATAGGTAGAACTCTTCCATTGTTCTCAATGGGGAAATATTATAGGCCACTGGAAGTTTTTTTAGAGCGCGTTAGCAGTTCACAAGGGTGTCAGGATAGCAAACTGTGCTTGCAAAACTACCGAGTCCTAAGTGGGGTAATTCTGAAGTAATCCAAATGCATTATAGGGGATAACTAAAAATTCCCACTGAAATAAATGGAGCTTTTAACTCCTTGAATAAAATGTGTTGAAGACCACTAGCACTGCAGGGGTTACAAGCACATGTTAAATTAATTAGAATGTTGGGAATTTTAATTAGTCCTCTATGGTGCATTTGGTTTTCTTCAGAAAATCTGGTTTACTCCAGGATCTCTCCAATTTGTTGCTTAATACAAACTTTAAAGTCTAATTGTTACCTGTCCAAATTGTCCCATCCACTGGGTGCCTCTGGCTTGAAAAAAATTGCATTATTAGTTTTCTTCATTCATTTATTTCATCCCTCTGGTTCTAGCAGTCTAAGGAGGTGGGGAGAATTGATCAGAAGACATGGGAGTAATGCATTATGCACTATGTATGATTTATCAGACAGGGCAGAGAACAAAGCTCTGAGCTAGAGTCCCCCACTGCTAAATCAAATACCTCTAAATTACTAAACTGGTTGTAAAAAAAAAGCACTGGTTACAGACAATATGAATAGCTGTATTTAATTAGACTAATAGCATTGTAGGAGAGTAACATAGATTTTAAAGTTGCAAAGTTCCATGACTTTGCCTAAAAATCTGTAGGGGGAGGCCTAATATTTATGTATTAATAGTTAACCTCTTTATTGCATTAGGAGCCTCAATGCATTGCAGTTTCTTTTGGCTATATCGTCACATCAGAAGTGGGAGCTCCACAGGGCTGGCTGTGTATATGCAATGCAATGTTTAAAAAGGAAGGAAGGGCAGCAACATTATTCTGTCTCCTAAATAGGAATAAATATTCAAATTTTCCACATAACTATTATAATCATAAAATTGATCCAGCATAAAACTGTATGTGTTCTGCTGTGATTTTAAGTGGAACAGTGTAATTTTTGAGTGATAATTTATTTTTAAAGGAAACATTCCTGTTGCAATCAAGGAAATGTTCTTGCTTGATTTTGTAACTGCAGGGTGTTGATAAATTACTGCCTTAGGTGACATGCCTATAATTTCCTTACATGTACCCTTTACAACAATCTGCAATATATATATATATATATATATATATATATATATATATATATTTGTATATAACTAAAAGTATGTGTGTACGAATGTTTTACGCAGGTGTGAAAAAATGCTGTAAAGTAAGCATGCTTTCAAAAACAGACATGTTAATAGTTTATATTTATCAATTAACAAAATGCATAATAAGTTAACAGAAGAAAATCTGAATCAAATCATTATTGGGTGTGACCACCCTTTGCCTTAAAAACAACATCAGTTCTTCTAGGTGCACTTGCACAAAATAAGGTATTTTATAGGAATACAGTCAGGTGTATGATTAAACAATTATACCAAACAGGTGCTAATGATCATCAATTTAATATGTAGTTTGAAAGACAATCATTGACTGAAAAAAAAAACAGCTGTGTAGGAGGAATAAAACTGGGTGAGGAACAGCCAAACTCAGCTAACAAGTTGCTAAAGACAGTTTAATGTCAAAAGTCATATATCACAGCAAGACTGAGCCCAGCAACAAGACACAAGGTAGTTATACTGAATCAGCAAGGTCTCTCCCAGGCACAAATTTCAAGGCCAACAGGGGTTTTTGGATGTGCTATCCAAGCTTTTTTGAAGAAGCAAAAAGAAACTGGCAACGTTGAGTACCTTAGATGCAGTGGTTGGCCAAGGAAACTTAGTGCAGTGGATGAAAGACACATCATGCTTACTTCCCTTCACAATTGTAAGATGTCCAGCAGTGCCATGAACCCAGAATTGGCAGAAAACAGTGGGACCCTGGTACACCCATCTACTGTCCAGAGAAGTCTGATCAGAAGTGGTCTTCGTTGAAGACTTAGGGCCAAAAAGCCATACCTCTGACATGGAAAGAAGGCCAAGTGACTCAACCATGCACGGAAACACAGGTACTGGGGTGCAGAGTTGGTTTGGCCCGCCCCTGGTGACCTTTTTATGCCTGGCCATGACACCTGTCAGATGCCCTTTAGTGGTGTTTCTGAGCCAGTATTGCTGTTGCTGTGTTCCTGTGTTCCGGATTCCTGTGTACCGAATTGGTCTGTCCTGACTACGCTCCAGTGTTCCTGCTCGTGATTGACCCGGCTTGTCTGAGAACCACCTCCGTTATCTGACTCGGCTCGACTGACATTCCTGCTCGTGATTGACCCAGCTTGTCTGAGGACCTCCTACGTGTTTTGACCCGGCCTGGCTGACTTCCTGCTCCGTGATCTGCAACCGGCCTGTTCCAGCGACCTGCTTGTTCCTGTTGTCGCCGCCGCAACATTCTTACTTCCGCTGCTGCTGTTTGCCAAGCTGCAGAGTGACCAACTTCACCCTTGATGTGCTTAAGTCCAGTGCAGAGTATCCGTGCTGATTTGCAGAGCTGTGCTTCCTTCACTGAGCCTCCGTACGCTTGCAGAGCTACTTCACTATACTGAGCCTTCTATTGGTAAAAGTGCATTTTAACCCTTGCAGTGCTGCCTCATCCTCGCAGAGCCTTCTTTCCCCGGTATAGAGCCTTAACCCGTTGTGCTACGTCTGCTGAGTCAGCCGCTTGTGTGGAACAGCGACTCATACGATCTACCTGCAGAGTAGTCACGTTAAGTCGGATCCGGTAGGGCGCCATTGGCTCTTGGTCTTACGTTGGTTTACTGGCAGACACCCGTTGTGGCTTTAGGCTCAAACTGTGCAGCAAAGGGTAGGCTCAAAGCTCTGGCAGGTTTCCGTTGGTATACGCCCGTGGGGGCTATTGGCTCAACTACCTCTGTCTGTTGGTCTCCGTTTATACTCCCGTGGGGGCTATTTGCTAGCTCTTGCATATCAAGCTATATTGTGGTTACGCCCGTGGGGGCTACCAACTCACGCACTTGCAGATTCAGTTGTCTCCTTGGTTACGCCCGCGGGGGCTATTTTGGGTCACTGTTCTGCTGATTCTACCACTGGTCACAGATTGCCTAGCAGCATTATTCCCTTTAGAACTCTAAGTGTTGCCTGCATCTACACTTTACCTCCTATCACCACCTTGGGCGTGCCAAACTCCACAGCAGAGATGGACTGATTTTTGCATTTAACCCGTTTGTGTCTAAATTGCTATTGCCTGTTCTGAGACAGTATATGGTTATCCTGATTCTGTATATTGGGCCTGTGGGGGCATATCTGTCCATATATTGCTATTATTTGTGTTGCCTGTAGAGGGCGATCGTTTGCCTTATTTCTTATTTAATAAACTGTGTTTGATTTTACCTACTGGTCTGAGTGTCTTAAAAAACCGTTACAAGATGCTCTTGACTGATGAGTCAAATTTTAAATGTTTGGCTGTAGTAGAACGCAATTCGTTGAAGGCTGGAGAGCTATACAAGAATGAGTGTCTGCAGGTAATAGTGAAACATAGTGGAGGTTCCTTGCAAGTCTGGGGCTGCATTTCTGTAAATGGAGTTGGGGATTTGGTCAGAATTAATGATCTTAATGCCGAAATGTACAGTCAGATACTTAGCCATCATGCAATACAATCAGGTAGGCATCTGATTGGCCCCAAATTTATTCTGCAGTATAGCAATGACCCCAAACATACAGCCAAAGTAATTAAGTAGTATCTTCAGCATAAAGAAGAACAAGGAGTCCTGGAAGTGAGGGTATGGTCCCCACAGAGCCCTGACCTCAACATTGAGTCTCTCTGGGATTATTTGAAGAGAGAGAAGCAACTGAGGCTGCTTAAATCCATAGACACAGTGTGGTTAGTTCTCCAAGATGTTTGGAACAACCTACCTACCGAGTTCCTTAAAAACAAGTGTCCCTAGAAGAATCGATGCTGTTTTGAAGGCAAACATTGGTCACACCAAATATTGATTTTATTTAGATTTTTTTCTGTTCACTCACTATACATGTTGTTAATTGATGAACATAAACTATTAACATGTCTATTTTTGAATCATTTTTACTTTACAGCATTTTTCACACCTGCCTAAAACTATATATATATAAATAATTTGAAATGGCAAGCATTTACAATGTGCTGAAGATATGTTTAGCCTCTGCTTGGTTACAAATTTTAAATAACATGTTGAAATACTTCTTATTTTTTATTACATTCTTTAAATAGCATATTTTAAATTACTCTTTAATGATAGTTTTGTTTACCCTCTTGAGAAGCATAGGGGATATCAATTATTTGCACATCAGTAGGTTACTAATGCATTTTGACATATATTTTTATGTGGACACCAATTTTTAATATGATAGGTCTATCCTATAATGGGTGACTGAGCAAAGTATGGACTGGATTCTAATGCATTTACTACAGTTTTCACTGGTTTTGTGTACAAATTTCCAGAAGTCTTCAACATGTGTGTGTAAGGGCATACAAATATTTTGGCAAAGACAATATATGTATATATACACATAAAGGACATAAGGCAGTGTGGAATAGGGCACTAGAGGTCAGGGAGACAGGGTTTGGCTGTCCAAGGGAGCAACTTCCCCCAGGCTGTTTATAAGTCTATGTCTGTTGGCCATTGCCTCACTCTCTCTCCGTCTAACTCCCTCTTTCTGCTGAAAAGCAGTAGGAAATGCCTATGCGCTGGTCTGGCCCAGCACTTGCAAGATATGTCCAGTGGGGAGTATGATTGAATTTGAGCCCTTTTCCAAGCTTACATCACCATAACCTTGGCCATGGCCTTTATTCCTGCATATTCGGTTGTGAGTCTGTGCATCGGAACACAGGTCCTGGCAGGATCTGAAAGGCCATGGTGATGTAAGCTACAAAGCTGGCTGCAAATTCAAAAATTCCACTTACTAAACTCATCTTCTGAAGGATGCCTCCTGAATATGAGGCAGAGAGAGGGATGTGTGATGTCCTCTCTTCCCTTGCCCCATCTTACCTCTCTCTCGCTGTTACATTGCATGCTCTCTCCCATTGCAACTTCACTTACCATACTATTACTACATATTGGAAGTCATATAATAGTAATTTCTATGGTATCACACTAGTGTAGCAACATTTCAGTTGTAAGCTCTGTGTATCACTATTGTAGCTCCATATCATTTGTAAGTTCTATATATCAGAAGTGTAGCTCCATATCACTTGTTACCTCTGTATATTGCTAGTGTAGCATTTCCTTTATACACTCTATGACAGGGCTCAAAATTTCCACTCGCCACTAGCCAATGGCGAGTGAAAATATAGTCCTGGCGAGTAGAAATTCAGCCCTGGTGGGATGTTATGGCTTGCAGTGGCGAGTAACTTTTCAGGTCTGGCTAGTAGAAAAGGACTTCAAATTTTAAGCCCTGCTCTATGATATCATTAGAGTACTCCATTTCAGTTGTAAGGTCACTATATTATTAGTGTAGCTCCATTTCAATTGTAAACTCTGTGGTGTCCCTAGTGTATCACTATTTCAGTTGTAAGTTCTGTGGTATCCCTAGTTTAGTGCCAGTTTAATTGTAAGTGCCAGTATAATTTGTGTACTGCCATTTCACTTGTAAATGCTTGGTATCATTAGTGTAGCTCAGTGTCAGCTATAAATGCTGTTTATCATTACCAGTTGCACACTTTTTGGATTTTTTTTTCTGTTTTTTTTTTTTTTTAAGCGAGTAAGTGGTTTAGCACAATCAAACATACTACACTGTGTATCTGTTCAGAGACACAGAGATAAAATGCCTTTATAGAATTACACAATTGTTTGTCTCTTCTATCTTTGTCTGGTCATTATATCAATATATGATGCACTGAGGTAATATCTCCAATTTCATTTGGGACTGTACAGATCAATACTGGTAATTTCATTACAGAAGATCTCCTTTTACAAACTATTTTATTATAAAATTGAGTACATATATTTAACCCTTTGAGTGCAAGAGGGGTATTCAATGCATTGCAATGCAATGAGGTGGATACCCTCTGGCACTGAAAGCATTAATGTTTCTCTTTTTCCAAGTAAAAAGGTTGCAATGGAGACCAACTGGAAAAAGGGAGCAAGAGAAAGGAAGAAGGGGGATGAGCGGGAGAAAGGTAAAAGCAATAGGTTGGGAGATGGGAACAAAAAATACAGGGATGAGAACAGAAGAAGCAACAAGAAAGTAGAAAAGGAGACAGAATCACAGAGTGGAAGCAAGAGTTAATATATCTGCTGTGCAGACACTTTCCCACTGCCTAGAAAGGTCAAATCCTCTAAATCAATTGGAAGACAACTCCTTGGAATATATAATAGGAGCCTCAAAGAGAGAAAGAGAGAGAGACATTAAACAGTAATGATCATGCTGATTAGATTTTCTTTGGTCTTGTCGATATGTACAAAAGAGAACATTAATACTTTTTGTTGTACAACAAAGTGTTCAGGACACAATGGAAAGATACTAAATAAAATTAGGAATAATAAGTGCATTTATATTCATGACAATTACAGTTATTTTTCTGTGACCTATTTGTCCCCTTGGTTAGGAGAGGTTTGGGAAACATCACTTTGCTATATACTGGAGACCTCTCTAGCATCCAAGGTGTTAAATGAACAAATCTGTAAACAATTTTGTGGCAAGCCATTTACACATCAATAAATATAAAAAAACCCCGCTCCTTTAAATTAGGTTTTATCCTCTTGAATTCTACAGAGTTTGCCAGTGCATTGTGAAGCAGTGCATTGGTGACCTTTCCAGTATTCAAGGGGTGAACAACATTTTGAAATCAGTGGGAATATTTATTTGTCTCCCATAATGCAGCTAGTTTACTTCAGAATTACTCCAGTTTCCTTTTGAACATATGGGGATGGATTCAAATGCAGGAGATAAATGTTACCTCTCATTTTATCAAAAATGTTCCTATAAGTCTCTTAGAATACCTGGAGATAAAAGCAGAGATAAAATTATCACTTGCATTTTAATCCAGCCCATGGTCCATATGTTATGGAGTTATTCTGGAGTAAACCAACTATACCATAGGGGACAAATAAATATTTCTGTTCAAATAAATTGGGCTTTTAATCCGTTGAATGCTTGAGAAGTCTTGAAATGCATTGGTGACCTCTGGCATTTGGTACACTGTCAAAATCTCTCATACTATTGTGCGAACAACTAAACATTCATTAATCATGTCGCCAGGAAGAAAAAGACAACATGGAAAACTCTCACCTGCATCAAAAGGGTGAGATTCACATGTTGCGGGCTTAAGTGTGACATGAACAGAAACATACCTTGCTTCACTTCTTATGTGCACTCCTGCTCTTCTTCCTCTCACCATGTGCATTAACCCTTCAAAGTAAAAATTTGTTTGATGAAAGACGCCTGGAATTTCACTGTTGATATGGAAAACTTGAAAGGTTAACCTTTTGCCTCTGTGGTGCTCGAAGGCTTTAAAGCCAGATGACTCCGCATATCCCGTTCTCTTGTATAGAAGTACAGGTCACCCAGTGATCTGTTAAACGTTTACAGGTTCTTATGAACACGCATACTGCATTAGAACGCTAGAGAAAAAACATTAACGCATTTTGATATCAGTCAATAGGTCAACATTACCACTCCATCTGGAGTTAATTTATCCAGGTGTGTTGAGGAAGGCCTGGTGTCCCATGCATCAACAGCCAAGTAGGGGTTAGACCATCCCCATTGGCTGCAAGAGGGAAGAGGCTTGGGTAGAAGCCCTCACCAATATGCCCTATATGATGAGGGTGATGTGGGTGTAGGCAGTGTCTTTGGCCACTAGAAGCTAGATGCGATCTTGAGTGGTGTAAAAGGAGCCTGCTGGGCAACAAAAACATGTGAGTCGTGTGTCCCCAGTCTGGAAGGTGGTAATGGGGGAGGCCTTTGGAGTATTTGCCATAATAGTGGTGTTTAACACTTTGGGTGCCACAGACCTAACCAATGCATTGGATACCTCTGTGGCACTCAAAGGGTTAACCCTTTGAGCGTGCAGAGGCAAAAAGTTAACCCTTTGAGTTTTTGACATATTAACAGTGCAATTCAAGGCATGTTTCTTCAATCAACAATTTACTTTGAAAGGTTAATGCACATGGTGAGGGGAACACATAAAAAGTGAAGCAAGGAATGTTTCTGTTCATGCAAAGCTAAAGCCTGAGATGTGAGAATCTCACCCTTTTGATGCAGGCAAGATTCTCACGTCACCCTTTTCTTCTCACCGACATGGTTTAGTTGTTCTCACAATAGTGTGAAACATTTTAAAAGTATACCCTGGCATTCAAGGGGTTGAAAACTCTATTTAATTGCATGGGGAATCTTGGAATCTTTATTTGTTGCCTATGGTAAAGTTGTTTTACCCCAGAATAACTCTAGTTTGATATTATAAATATGGGACATAGGGCCTTATGTACTAAGGTGAAATTCTGGGGCAAACCACCTGCACCATAAAGGACAAATAAACATTCTCTTTCATTTGACCCTATGAGTGCCAGAGTGGTGCCCAAGGCACTGCGTTAGACACACTTCTGGCACTCAAAGGGTTAAACTGGTGTGTTTGGGTTTATTTTTTTACCCATTTGCATTGTTTAGATGACTCCAATGATTGCTTCTCAATGTGCTGGAGACCCCTCATGCATTCATTGTAGTTAAAAGACCCATTTAAGTCATAGGGAATTTGGGGAATTTTTATTCTTCCTCTGCTGCACACTTGGTTTACCACCCAAATTGCTCCATTTTACCTTTATGCATAAGGCTCATAAGGTCCTTTCTGTAATATACTGCGCTTTGCAGTACTCATTCCAATTCATTCTGCAGTTGAAACATTAACATTTTATGCACATTATCTAGTATATAACAATTTCATAACACTTAGCATGCCCTTGATGCCACATAAAATGGATATTATTGTCATAAGTGTAGTGAATCCAATTGTTTAGCACTGCAGTTTTCTGTATTATGTTTGTCTTTATGTCCAGTGTTACATACAGTTTTATATGCATAAATGAATCTATTTACAGTGATGTTCCCTTAATTGGTGTTAGTGATATATTTTTACATAAAAATACTGAAAAGCATTATTCATTTCTGCTATTATTACATTCCACAAATATTCTCTTTCAGTCTCTAGATTATATACACCTTTGTCCCATGACAGTAATTGCTAGTGCTGGTCATACTCCTCACCAACTGGGAACCATTACATGAGTGAAATAGGATGATGATTAGAGGACAATAGAGTTGCTTTTTCTGGCAGTAGCTTTTTATTACAATGTTATTTGGGGAGAAAGGGCAAAAGTGTGGCATGTTCACTAAGAAGAACTGAAGCAAATCTGGAGTAATGAGCTGGAGACCTCACTAGCATTTAAGGGATTTAAAGACCCATTTAAAACAATAGCTGCATTAGATGATTAGTAGACCAAAATGTACAGAATTTTGAAACTTGGCTTTTTACTGTAAAAACAATCAAATCAGGCAAGCTCCACACTGCAAATGACAGCATTTACACTCAACAAATCCTTAACAATACACTCATCCATCCCCAATGTTAAGAGAAATGTGACACACAAAAATCCAGCAAAAAAGTGTGATGCAATTCCCTACCAGCTCAGAATGTCAACAGATTCATCCATGGAGTCATCATCATCTAGTATAAGGGTTCAGGGCTGAGATACTACTAATATTCCATTTGTCTCCCAGACATCCTCAGGGTTTTCCTCCCCATCTATGCCACTGACAAAGTTTGCACCTCTAGTACCATAAACAGACAATGATGATGTAAATGTAAGGATCTGACAATATTTATCCATGCATTACACACTAGGTGGTACAATGACCACTCATGGCAATATGCTAGAGACTATCAGAATGCAGGGGATAATGGAGCAGCTCCAAACTGTCCACCCAATAGAATACATAATGCTCATATTGGGGAGGATAAATTATTTTTATTGAGTGTACTAATGTCCCTTGGGAATTGTCAGTCACTCCCCACCACCCCCACCAGACAGTGTTCTTTTTTTCGTGGGTTGGATAAGAGACATAGTGACTGACAACCGCTGTTTTCATGGGGGGAGGGGGTAATTTTTAATGCTTAATTAGAGCAGACGTTCCAAGATGTGTGAACTCAGTTCTTCCTTTTCATCCCAACTTTTTCACATACTGTGCGAGTTGCAGTTGTTGATAAATGTACAGTTTCTCCCTGACTCAAAGAAAATTATTAGAAAACACAGAGGAGGAAAAAATTGTGATGATTGGTCAGTCTCTTCTCAGTGCATCTGAAGTAGTAGCATCTTGTGGCGGTTATGTTGCTGCTTCAGCACTAGGCATAGAAGGAGCCACTACCATCACCTTCACCTGTCCCATGTCATCATTTGTGCTGTTTCCGCCATCACAGTCTGTAGGTATAATTATACCAGTCCCACTCCCACCACCATTACCACTACCCATATGCATGATGGATACAGCTTCCTAATCCTTTAACATTTTCTGCTTAGATGACTCAATAGCAGAAAGCAGAAACTAAATTAGCAACCATCATAATGTCATTAGTGGCATAATGTTCCAGTCAGTTCCAGTCCTTTACTTCTTTATTAGTGATGAGCGAGCACCCAAACGCTCGGGTGTTCGGGTGCTCTGACCGAGCACCCCCGGAGGCTCGAGTGCTCGGCCGAGCACCCGAGCCCCATTGAAGTCAATGGGAGGACTCGAGCATTACACCAGGCACCCCTTGCTCTGATGAGGGGAGGGTGCCTGGTCCATAGGAAAAGGGCAGAAAATGATGGAAACACCACAGAAATGGTTCAGGGACAGCATAGGGAGGATGTCTGGATGCATCTTGGACTCCAACATCGCTGCTGGGAACGATCTTTCGCCCGTAGTACGCCATTTTTACAGACTGACCGTAAAACACACAAAAAGGAAGATAAAAACGACTTTAGGCGAAAAATTGTTACCAAACAGTATTTGCTGTATATTTACTTGTATATCATCTACAAATTCTCCCAAAAATTTCCTCGATTTTTCTGAACTGAGGCCATGATTAAGAGGGAAACGTGCGCAGAGGCAAATTCTCCAAAAAGTTTCCTTGATTTTTCTGAACTGAGGCCATGATTAAGAGGGAAACGTGCGCAAAGACAAATTCTCCCAAAAATTTCCTCGATTTTTCTGAACTGGGGCCATGATTAAGAGGGAAACGTGCGCTGAGCCGACCATCCAAAACATTATGGGTGAGGGTCTGCTGCGGAGCTGACCATCCTAAACATTATATGCGAAGGCCCGCTAGTGAGCTGACGCTATAAAACATTATATGAGAGGGCCCGCTAGAGAGCTGACCCAATAAAACATTATATGAGAAGGCCCGCTGGTGAGCTGACCTATACAAAAATTGTCAAACAGGGCCCGCTGGTGAGCTGGCCCTATATACAAATTATATCACAGGGCCCGCTGGTGAGCTGGCCCTATATAAAAATTATATCACAGGGCATATGGAAGAGGAGGAGGAGGATGAGAAGATTAAGAGTCAACCATATACCCGTTTTTTGGGTGGAAGGGGTGAATGGGAATACAGAGTATTCCCATCATTGTAAATAACATATATAAAGTGAGTTTATGTTCCCCCGGGGCTTTCCTCCAGTGGAGTGGAGAAGTCAGGGGAAATCCAGGCCTTGTTCATTTTTATAAGTGTCAACCTATCAGCATTGTCGGTGGAAAGGCGGATACGCTTATCTGTTATGATGCCACCAGCAGCACTAAATACCCGCTCAGACAGAACGCTGGCGGCAGGGCAGGCCAGCACCTCCAAGGCGTAGAGTGCCAGTTCACACCACGTGTCCAGCTTGGACACCCAGTAGTTGTAAGGCACAGAGGGATCATTGAGGACGCTGACACGGTCTGCTACGTACTCCTTCACCATCTTCCAAAACTTTTCCCTCCTTGTGACACTAGGCTGCGCATCAGGGTGAGGGTGCTGGCGGGGTGTCATGAAGGTGTCCCACGCCTTGGAGAGTGTTGCCCTGCCTTTGTCGGAACTGCTGTGTGCTCCCCTTTTCTCCCCTTCTCGGTTGGCCAAGGTAGCACGTACTCTGCCGCCAGCGTTGTCAGATGGAAAATTTTGGAGCAATTTTTCAACAAGAACCTTCTGGTATTGCACCATTTTGCTTGTCCTCTCCACCGGAGAAATGAGAGATGAGAAATTCTCTTTGTAGCGGGGGTCCAGAAGGGTGAACACCCAGTAATCCGTGTTGTCTAAAATGCGTATAACGCGTGGGTCACGGGAAAGGCAGCCTAACATAAAGTCAGCCATGTGTGCCAGAGTACCAACAGGCAAGATTTCGCTGTCCTCACCAGGAGGATGACTCTCAATATCCTCATCCTCTTCCTCCTCTTCTGCCCACCCACGCTGAAGAGATGGAACTAAAGTTCCATGGCTACCCTCTGTAGCGGAGGCAACCGTGTCTTCCTCCTCCTCCTCCGCCTCCTCCAATTGTCGCTGAGAAGACGAAGTGAGGGTGCTCTGGCTATCACCTTGTGTAAGCTCTTCCTCCCCCATTTCCACCTCTTCCACATGCAAAGCGTCGGTTTTAATTGTGAGCAGCGAGCGTTTCAGTAGACACAGAAGTGGGATGGTTACACTGATAATAGCGTTATCGCCGCTCACCATCTGTGTCGATTCCTCAAAATTGCGTAAAACCTCACAGAGGTCTGACATCCATTCCCACTCCTCACTTCTGATTACAGGAAGTTGAACGGAGAGGCGACGACCGTGTAACAGCTGGTACTCCACTACTGCCCTCTGCTGCTCACAAAGCCGGGCCAACATGTGGAAGGTGGAGTTCCAGCACGTGCTCACGTCACACAGCAGCCGGTGAGCTGGCAATTGTAAGCGCTGCTGCAGCTTCAACAGGCCGGCTGAAGCTGTTGATGACTTACGGAAATGTGCACACACGCGGCGCACCTTGGTCAAGAGATCATGCACATTGGGGTAGGTTTTTAGAAATCGCTGAACCACTAAATTAAATACATGCGCTAGGCATGGTACGTGTGTGAGCTTGCCGAGCTCCAAAGCCGCCACCAAGTTACGCCCATTATCACACACAACCATGCCTGGTTGCAGGTTGAGTGGCGAGAGCCACTGCTCGGTCTGGTGACTAATCCCCTGCAACAGCTCTGAGGCCGTGTGCTGTTTGTCCCCAAGGCAGATCAGCTTCAGCACGGCCTGTTGACGCTTCCCCACTGCAGTGCTACACTGCTTCCAGCTACCGGCTGATGGGTGAGTGGCGCTGCGTGCAGAGAATTCGGAGGTGGAAACGGAGGAGGAGGAGCCAATAACGTAGGTGCTGGCGGAAACCCTGATGGAGGTAGGGCCCGCAATCCTCGGCGTGGGTAGCACCCGTGCCATCCCAGGGTCCGAGTCGCTCCCAGCCTCCACGACATTCACCCAGTGTGCCGTCAGGGAAATGTAGCGTCCCTGGCCACAAGCACTTGTCCATGTGTCAGTCGTTAAGTGGACCTTCCCAGTAACTGCGTTGGTCAGGGCATGGGTGATGTTACAGGGCACATGGTGGTGTAATGCGGGGATGGCACACCGGGAAAAGTAGTGGCGGCTGGGGACCGCGTACCGAGGGACAGCTGCTGCCATCAGGCTGCGGAAGGACTCAGTCTCCACAAGCATAAATGGCAGCATTTCGATGGCCAGTAATTTGGAAAGGTGTGAGGTTAGTGCTATGGCCTGTGGGTGGGTGGCTGGGTATTTTCGCTTGCGCTCAAATGCCTGGGGTAACGACATTTGGACGCTGTGCTGGGACAGGGAAGTGGATGTGGTCGCTGATGGTGCTTCAGATGGTACAGGTGCAGGGCGAGAGGTATGCGGGCCTGTGCCTTCGACAGGTGATTGGCCGGCACCGAAAACAGGGGAAGAGGAGGCAGTGGTGTGGCCTGCAGACACAGATGGGCGATCCAGGCGTTCCTCCCACTTATTACGGTGCTTGGATGCCATGTGTCGGATTATGCTGGTGGTGGTGAGGTTTCTAGTGTTCATGCCTCGGCTCATTCTGGTGTGGCACAGGTTGCAAACTACAATTCTTTTGTCGTCCGCACTTTCCTTAAAAAAACGCCATACCGCGGAACACCTACCCCTTGGCAAGGTAGATTTACGCAAGGGGGTGCTCCGTGGAACATTTGCGGGCCGGTTTGGTGCGGTCCGCCTTCTTTCTGTAGCCACACCACTGCCTCTTCCAGCCTGTTGCGGTGCTGCAGATGGCTCACCCTCAGGACTGCTGTCATCGCTCGGCTCTACACCTTCCCAGGTGGGGTCAGTCACATCATCGTCCACCAAGTCCTCCTCCACTTCCTCACTCTGATCATCCTCCTCATGTCTTGATCCCACCACATACTCAGTCATTGACAACTGTATATCATCCTCCTCATCAAGGTCTTGAGACAGTAATAGTGGTTGATTTAATGGCAACTGTGTCTCATCATCATCATCATCCACTACTTCCTTTGACCTTAAATGCCGTTCACATCTGTCATCTTCTTGTGATTGGGTACCCTCTAGAGGTTGTGAATCAGGGCACAAGATGTCATGTTCCTCTGCAAGCGTGCTTGGAGAGAGGGTCAAATGAAGGATTGGTGATGAGACGAGCTCCTCACTATATCCCAGTGTGGGATCACTTCTTTGACCAGACCCTCTATGGTGGGAGGAAGGATGATCAGAGTGAGGATTATGTTGACCAGACTCTTGGCTACTGAGAGTGGACTTGGTGGAAGACAGGGTGGTGCTTAACCGACTGGAAGCAGTATCAGCTGACATCCAACCGACCACCTGTTCGCAGTGGTCGGACCTTGAGAGTGATGTCCTGCGACGCCCTGTAAAATGAGACATGAAGCTAGGTATGGTGGATGTCTTTCTTTCTTGTGCTCTGGCACCAGGCACAGTTTCTACGCGTCCTGACCCGCGCCCTGAACTATCAGGATCACGTCCACTTCCCCGTCCCTTTTTACCCGCCTTCTTCATATTACACGGAATATGTGCTGCAAATCTGCAACTGTGCACAGTACACAGAATGTGCTGCTAAACTGCGGCGAAGCACACTGAATAGAATATGTGACTTTGATATTTTACAGTTTGAAGACTTAACAGTATTTTTTCCTATTCTGCAACTGTGCACAGTACACAGAATATGCTGCTAAACTGCGGCGAAGCACACTGAATGGAATATGTGACTTTGATATTTTACAGTTTGAAGACTTAACAGTATTTTTTCCTATTCTGCAACTGTGCACAGTACACAGAATATGCTGCTAAACTGCGGCGAAGCACACTGAATGGAATATGTGACTTTGATATTTTACAGTTTGAAGACTTAACAGTATTTTTTCCTATTCTGAAACTGTGCACAGTACACAGAATGTGCTGCTAAACTGCGGCGAAGCACACTGAATAGAATATGTGACTTTGATATTTTACAGTTTGAAGACTTAACAGTATTTTTTCCTATTCTGCAACTGTGCACAGTACACAGAATATGCTGCTAAACTGCGGCGAAGCACACTGAATGGAATATGTGACTTTGATATTTTACAGTTTGAAGACTTAACAGTATTTTTTCCTATTCTGCAACTGTGCACAGTACACAGAATGTGCTGCTAAACTGCGGCGACGCACACTGAATGGAATATGTGACTTTGATATTTTACAGTTTGAAGACTTAACAGAATGTGCTCTAATCTGCAACTTTGCACACTAAACAGAATGTGCTCTAATCTGCAACTTTGCACACTAAACAGAATGTGCTCTAATCTGCAACTTTGCACACTAAAAAGAATGTGCTGCTAATCTGAAACTTTGCACACTGAACAGAATGTGCTCTAATCTGCAACTTTGCACACTAAACAGAATGTGCTCTAATCTGCAACTTTGCACACTAAACAGAATATATGATTTTTTTTGGTTTTTTTTTTTTTCCCCCCACACAAAATAAACTGCTGCCCCCACACACAGTAGTCCTAAAAAGGACTTTTGGGTCTTTTTTTTTGTTCAACAACACTTTTCTTCTCCCTACACTGACTTTCCCTTCCTATCCTCATCTCTCCCTGGCTAAGACTGAGCCGAACTCGCTGGTCAGGTGCTATACAGCACCCGACCACGGGTTCTGGCCAGCCAATCAGTGTAATGCCAGCAGCCAACATGGCTGCTGGCATTACACTGATGTCAGAGCCTCCCTGCACGTTTATTGGCTGCGCAGCAGCCGCGAAACGTGCGGGGAGGAGACCCGAACATGGCGGGCGAGCACATGCGGTACTCGTACGAGTACCGCCATGTGCCGAGCAGAGCGATGCTCGAGCCGATCCGAGCATCGGCCGAGCATGCTCGCTCAACACTATTCTTTATTTTTGTATACAGCACTGTGAAACCTTTTTTCAGATTAAATGTTCAATTAATCAGCACTGAGCTATGTTCTCTAATATGAACTCACTACTTTGAAGAAAGCTAGCACATTACCAAAGGGTTCATTTTATATTTCTAATTATTAAAGTGATTGCTTTTATACTGTAATTCTATGGTGTTTGGGGAAACCTAAGATGCCCATATATATAGCTTGGGTGGTGGCAGAAAATTATAGTCCTGGAGTGCAGGAGGGATTTCAGGGGGTAATTTGGGTGGTTGCTGGGAATTGTAACAGGGAACCAGGGATCTAGTGTAATTAACCCTTTCACTATCAAACTTTCCCACTGCCTCAGCAGGGCCCATAGCCCTTGCCTGTGACAGTAGGACGTAGGGTTTTTTGGCACAAGCCCTAAGGAAACATTGATTTGTAGAACTTAGGCTTGTTAAAAAAACATGCTGCCAAAAATTGTTTATTTTTTTTTGTAGGCCTCTGGTTTTTTTGTTTTTTTTCTTTATAAAGAATAAGCCCTGAGAAAAAAATGGCCTACTGGCTATGGTGCCAGCAGGTCATATAGTGTTGGTGAATGGCCACTGGCCATTGTCAAATGTTGTAATTGTGCAATTTACGACTGTGGTTCTTGCTGTTGCTGAGCAAGATGATTAGAGGAGCAGTAAACTTTTTTTATGAAAAAATATATATTGTTGGGATTTTCCTATTGAGTAAAATAAGGGTACTTCCACTGCCAAGAGATTTATATTTCCAGAGTTATTATAGTTTAAACCCATGTTTTCTTATATTAGCAGTGCCCTCTAGTGGTCAAATTCTAATTAGATTTCCTGTTAGAGTCTAATGGAGAGGAAAGTCAGAGACATACAGTTCTCCATAGAATGTGATAGAAACTGCCTGTCACTTCCTGTCAGGAAGTAAACATAGTAATTCACTTCCTGATTATTTAAACTGCTATAATTTTTGAATAAAACATCTGACAGCAATGGGAGTGACCTTGTTTTATTCAGTAGGAAATGCTCTGTAAAATATGTGTTTTCATAAAAAGTTTACTGATCCTTTAAGCAGTTCAAAGGGAATGGGATCAACAACAGCAGTAACATGGTTGATGAATGATGAAGGTTCCACTTGCAACGACCAGCTCCAGATAAGCCCCTGAGGCAGTAGCAACATCATAACTAGCCCCCACCACTTCAGTAGAATAAAAAGAATTTGGCCAATGATGCTTCTCTACCTGCCCCTCCTCTAAAAGCATGGGTTTGTTGAGAATAGAATATAATTTTTCCCTTGAGAACAGGAACTGTGCCTCTCACATTAGCAACTGCAATGTGCACAGTGTGTGTGTGGTAAATAAGAGAAGTACTGGGAACAATGGGTACATCTACACTCACATCAAACACCTGGAACAACTCTATTCAAACACTTAGGGTTCTCAATATGAAATCCCACCACCAGAAAACAAATACTGCTGCTGTCACTATGCCCCTTATCCACTTCTTGCTAAGGACACATGATGATTTGCAGACATTTTAATAATAATAATGATGAACCCTCCCTGCCACAAACTTAGCTGCTTCATGCCCTGCTTGCAATTATCCTCCACCACACTGCCATGTGTGGTCAGTGCACCACACAGTGTGCAATTGGTGGCCACGAACTGCCACATGCTGACATCTACAGAATGGCTATCACTTGGTGGTGGAGGTAACGATGAAATAGGAGGTTGACCCCAAATAGCCCAAAATTCTGTGTGACTGACTGGACAGACACAGGCAGTAGTGAGCCAAGCTCCTTCCTGATCTGGCTATTATTATCTCTGTGCTTGGGGAGTCTGGAGTTGTGAGAAGAAAGCAAAGGAGATTTACCCCAAATACCCCAATATTCTGTGTGACTGATTGGAAAGACAGAGACAGCTGTGGTCCAGGATCCATGCTGATCTGGATGTTTGAGAAGGGAGCAAATACTCCAACATTCTGTCATGGTTCCCAGGAATAAACCAGGAGTCGGTAAAGTAAAACAATCTTTTATTAGTATAATATCAGTAATGCACGCAAACAGATAACACACAGAGGGTGATCAAAGAGGCAAGCACTGTATCAGAAATAGCAGTCTGCCAATAGATCCACCACACTGTCCGAGACTAGGCCTCAGCCCACTGGAGCTTCGAGGTAATTCAGAACGCCCATAGGACTAGCACTGACTCAGCCTGCAGTCAGTCTAGAAGTCTGATTGAGCCCCAGGTCTGCACTAGGATGGGTGTCTTGGGAGTGGGTACCAACACACGGAGGAAACAGACAGAGCCCCCTAGTCAGCACCAGAAAGGATAGTCAGACAAGCTGGGTCATACACAGAGAAGGTAGTCAGCCAGAGCCACAGGTTTACACCAGATAGGATATCCACTGAAGCATTGGTATGCTGGAAGCGCAGTGGACAGAGCCCCAAGTTAACACCAAAGTGGGTAGTCAGACAAGCCAGGTCATACACAGAGCGGGTAGTCAGTCAGAGCCACAGGTTTGCACCAGAAAGGATGTCTAAGCCAAATTGGAACACACAAGGAGGATGGTCAGACAGAGCCACAGGTCAACACCAGAATGGATGGACAGCCTATCACGGTGCCCATGCTATTGCTTGCGACATTCTGACACTGTTACTTCTTGATGCTTTTTATTGGTTGCTGTGGCTTTGTTCTGCCCAGTACTAGTCCTTAAATACTGAGCCCTGTCACTTCTCCGGTGCCCTTTCGTGGTGTTCCCATTGCAAAGCGCTTGCTCCAGTATTCTGTGTAATTCCTGTGTATGACCCGGACTGCCTGACTACTCTGCCTGTAGACGTTCCTGCTCTGTGTACCAACCCGGATTGGCTGACGTTCCCAATCTCTGTACCGACCCGGCCTGGCTGACGTTCCTGCTCTGTGTACCGACCCAGTCTGGCTGATGTTCCTGCTCTGTGTGCTGACTCGGCCTGGCTGACGTTCCTGTTCCGTGTACCGACCCGGTTTTGGCGGACATTCCTGCTCTGTGTATCGCTCAGGTCCGGCTCACTGCTCCATCCAGTACCAGGCTAAGAGCTGTCCTCCGGTGTCCTCTCTGTCTACGGACAGATCCTTTGTTGCCTCATTGCTGCTCAAGCAGCCTTGCTACTGTGACCCGGTCACCCACTGTGTCTTGTGATACGACACCCCGGTGTGGTAGATCCATCCTGGTTGCACCACAGTATGCTTGACCTATTACTGCTTCAAGCTGAGGTTGGTCTATTCCTGGACACCTCAGTTTGTTCTCACTATCTGGCAGTCGACTCCAGGTCTGAGCATTCGTTAACCCTTTGGGGGTTGGTGCCATTATACATCGGGTCACAGTCATTGCAGTCTCAGTTGGGCGTTACTCTGTGCCTACAGTTGCAGTCCTCCATTACTGCTCCGGTAGTCTACCGCTTGTCCTGGGCCTCCGTTTACTCCTGTGGCCATTATCGCTATTGTGTCGTTCTCTGCGTAGTGAGTGTCCTGTGGACCTCGCGCTATTAGGGCCTGTCTGTCCTCCTGGCCTAATAGCAACCATTTCACTGCTATCTCGTTTGGGAATCACACGAACTGTACCTGACCTGTGTCAGTATTATATTATTGCTGTTATATATATACTGGACCCATGTTGATATCGATTACTGTAACCTGACCTGTGTCAGTATTATATTGCATACATATATTACTGGACCCGCGAGGGTTATTTTATTTCTGTGTTTTTTCAATAAAACTGTATTTTATCTAAACCTTCTGTATCTGAGTGTTCAGAAAACTGTAACAGTACGAAAGGGCCATGACCTCAGACAGTACAGGGGAAGGGAATGCACAAAGTATCATTTGAAGGATGGATTTACATGAGCAGCGTTTGGACCAGATGGCATTGGCGCTACAAAGAATATTAGAGCGCACCGCTCATCTAGATAAACTAGTACAAGCCCTGGTGGTCTCCCCCGTTACGATACCGGGAGCTCAATCCCTGACGCAAGTCAGCTTGAGCAGAGGTTTAACTGCCACCGCTCCATTAAGATATGATGGCAAACCCACACAGGTTTATTAACCATTTGTAGATTTTCCTGGAGTTAACTCCTCAAGCCTTTCCTAATAACCGAAGTAAGGTGGGCTTTATAATTTCATTGCTGACGGGCAGAGCATTGTCATGGGCCAATCCCTTGTGGGAATCAGCCAAACCATGCACGAAGAACTTCAGGGAGTTCTTGTGTGCTTTTCGTAGAGTGTTTGAAGTCCCAGGAAAAGCCACCTCTGCTGCCAAAAGATTAATGGAAATCTAACAAGGTTCTCGTATGGTTGCGGATTATGCTAATGAATTTCGTACTGTAACGGTTTGTTCAACACTCAGACACAGTGGTTTCGGATAAAACACAGTTTTATTGAAATCATAAATAATAAGATAACCTTCACAGGCCCTGTAGTACTTCAACAGAATTATACAGACACAAGACAGGTTATTTGTGCATATGCCTACACAGGTCCAGTATAACTATAAAGTTCAGAGTGGTCTTACACTGACACAGGTCAGGCAGGAAAGGGTGAATACCCAGAGCGACCGTTCAGCAAGGGTTAAAGTTTTCCAATAGGTGTAATCAGTCTCTGTGCAGAGAAGTCTGTGGTGAGTTCTCTCTGTAATGCCAGTATGGTAGAATAGCACACGTAGGAGACTGCAGTGAAATAATGGAGACCAGAGCACTGGCACTCATCCAGAGCAGTAACTGAAACTAAGACACACTGCTGTAGCAGTCACGGAGGCAACACAGATGCTCTGCAAGAGCTTAACGGAGGACTCAGCAAGTTGCACACTGCCTTAGCAGTAACGGAGGCAACATTGTTACTCTGCAAGAGCTTAACGGAAAGTTCAGATAATGGCACGCTGCCGTAGCAGTAACGGAGGCAACACTGAGACTCTGCAAGAGCTTAACTTAGGGCTCGACCAGTGGCACACTGCCGTAGCAGTAACGGAGGCTCTGCAAGAGTAAATGGAGGACTCAGCCAATGGCACACTGCTGTAGCAGTAACGGAGGCAACACGGAGACTCTGCAAGAGTTAACGGAGGACACAGTAACTGTCTCACTGCTGAAGCAGTAATGGATACTAGGCCACAGGCACAATGGAAGTCAGAATGTCGCCCAAGCGACACAGCGAACGCTGGAACAGGAAAACCGGGTCGAGTCACAGAGCAGGTAACGTCAGCCATCCGGGTCGGATCACGGAGCAGTAACGTCAGACAAGCCAGGTTGAATGACGGAGCAGTCACGTCAGACAAGCCGGGTCAGATCATGGAGCAGGAACGTCAGCCAGGCCGGGTCGAATCACAGGAGCCAGGAGACAAGAGGCAGAGTAGTCAAACAAGCCAAGTCGGTACACTGGAATCCATGAAGCTCCAGAGGGCACTGGTACAGGAACACCACGAAAGGGCACCGGATAGGTGCCAGAGCCCAGTATATAAAGGCCATACTGGGCGGGCCAAACGTAGATCAACCAATGGGAGCATGTATAGCAAAAACTGACAGAAAGCAACACAGGGAGCACGGGCACCATGATACGTACATTGGCAGCGGAGGTAGGTTGGAACAATGAGGCGGTGGTGGCAGCATTTGCTCAGGGACTCTCTGATCGTATCAAAGATGAGACGGCAGCCAGAGATTTGCCAAACAATCTGGATGAGTTAATTGATTTTGCTATATTAATCGATTCCCGCATCAGGGAGTGAATTGCGGCCAAGGACCACAGGCAGCGGTCCAGAAATTTTGGACAGGCAAGTCAAAGGTTCCCACCCATGCCTCCCTCATCTCCCATGCCTCCTGAGCGTAACCAAGAGAGTAGTGAACCAATGCAGTTAGAGTTCACTAAGTTGACCACGGAGGAACGGTCTCATCGTCACAGACAGGGCCTCTGCCTATATTGTGGCCAAGCTGGGCATTTGCTGCGTACCTGTTCTATATGGCCTGGAAACAGACGCACCTATATGACCTTGGGGGACAGGCCCTAGGTGGCGTTCAGCAGTCCCTAGACCCAGTAAATCAGAAACCCACTGTCCAGGCTGTAATTTCTTGGGCAGAACTCTCGATGGAGGTTCTGGCCCTGGTGGATTCCGGTGCAGTTGGATATTTTATGGATAATTCGTTTGTTGCGTTACACAAGATTCTGCTGATTGAAAGGAAATCTCCCTTGGCTATCGAAGCCATTGATGGCAGAATGTTGGTACCAGTTCAAATCGCCATGGAAACTATACTGCTGTCTATGCGTATTGGGGCGCTCCACACAGAGAAACAGTGTTTCCAGATTATCCAGTCTCCTCACCATGCTGTCATCCTGGGGTTTCCATGGTTACATTGCACAACCCTAGGTTTGACTGGCAGACTTGCGAGATAACGTCTTGGTCTGAATATTGTATTAAACATTGTATTTCACACCCTACCAAGACCACGTGTACCTTTCCCTCTGTGCCGGCTGAATATCGTGAATTCAGCAACGTTTTCAGTAAGGGAGAGGCTAGCGCTTTGCCACAACATCGAGTTTACGATTGCGATATTGATTTGCCTCCTGGTGCCATTCCTCCTCGGGGTCGTACGTACCCATTTTCGTGCAAGGAGAATCGGGCCATGGAGGAATACATTTTGGATGCCCTAGAGAGGGGTATTATCAGGAAGTCAACTTCATCCGCGGGGTCTAGTTTCTTCTTTGTGAAAAAGAAAAATGGTGAGTTACGACCCTGTATCGATTATCGTGGCCTGAATAAGCTCATGTCCAAAAACACCTACCCGATACCACTCATCACTAAACTGTTTGACAGGTTGAAAGGCTCCTCCATTTTCACCAAGTTAGAATTACGGGCTGCATATAACCTGACCAGAATAAGAGCCGGTGACGAGTGGAAAACGGCGTTCAATACTAGATCTGGACACTATGAATACCTAGTGATGCCTTTTGGGCTATGTAACACTCCCGCAGTGTTCCAGGAGTTTATTAATGACATCCTCCGTGACATGCTACAGTCTTGTGTAGTGGTTTATCTTGATGATATACTCATACATTCGTCCAATTTGTCGCAACACATCAAGGATGTGTCCTCAATTCTGCTCAGATTAAGTGAGAACAAATTATTCTGTAAAATTGAGAAATGCGAATTCCACAAGTCTATGGTGCCTTTTCTGGGCTTTTTGATTTCTAAAGATGGCATTGCTATGGATAAGGATAAGCTTGCAGCAGTTCTGCAATGGCCACGTCCCAAGGGACACAAGGCTATCCAACGCTTTCTTGGCTTTGCCAATTACTATAGGAAATGTATTTGAGACTTCTCCACGATTGTAAAGCCACTGTCCGACCTTACGTACAAGGGTGCTAATCCCTCCCAATGGTCTGAGGAAGCTGAACAAGCCTTTTTGACATTGAAATCTGCTTTTGAATCCGCTCCTGTACTACCCCACCCTAACTCCTCCCTTCCGTTCACTTTGGAAGTTGATGCCTCTGAGACTGGGGTAGGGGCAGTACTGTCACAGCGCCTGGACTCAGGGAGTGTGGCTTTTTCTCCAAAAAGTTGTCTAGTGCTCAGAGTCACTACGAGATTGGGGACAGGGAACTCCTGGCAATTATTCTAGCCCTTAATGGCGACACCTACTGGAGGGTACAAGGACTCCGGTGTTAATCCTGACAGACCATAAAAACCTGACGCATCTTTCTGAGGCTAAGAGGTTGTCCTCTCGACAGGCCGTATGGGCCTTGTATTTGTCCCATTTTAATTTTATTGTATCCTACCTGCCCAGTTCCAAGAATGTTAGGGCAGATGCCCTGTCCAGTCAATTTGGTCCAGAGATGGATAAATATGAGGTCCCGGCACCCATTAATCAGCCAGATCTCGTTATGGATACTCTGCGAACCAGCATCACTTTGCCACTGGGGGAGGAGATTCTTGCTATGCTACCCAGGCTGCTGCACCCCCTGATACCCCAGTGGGCAAGTTTTGTAGCTGAGCCATTCCATACCCGCCTACTCGAAACATATCATGCATCTCGGGCAGCTGGGCACATTGGGAGGGATCAATTGATTTGGTCTCTTTCACAATTGTTCTGGTGGCCTTCCTTACGTGCTGATTGCACCACCTTCATGGCAGCCTACACTACTTGTGCCTGTGCCAAGTCCCCTAGACACCTCCCAGTTGGCTTGCTTCAACCAGCACCTAATGGCAAGCGTCCTTAGTCTCATGTTTCAATTGACTTCCCGGGAGAATTGCCAGTGTCTAGGGGGTATTCATTTATTCTGATGGTGGTCGATAGATTCTCTAAGATGGCACACTCTGTGCCTCTTCCTGGCCTGTGCTATTGCTGGCGACATTTTGACAGTTCTACTTCCTGATGCCTTTTATTGGTTGCTGTAGCTTTGCTCCGCCCAGTACTAGTCCTTAAATACTGAGCCCTGTCACTTCTCCTGTGCCCTTTCCTGGTATTCCCATTGCTAAGCGTTTGCTCCAGTATTTTGTGTGATTCCTGTGTATGACCCAGACTGCCTGACTACTCTGCCTGTAGACGTTCCTGCTCTGTGTACCGACCCGGATTGGCTGACGTTCCTGCTCTGTGTACCGACCCGGCCTGGCTGACGTTCCTGCTCTGTGTACCGACCCAGTCTGGCTGATGTTCCTGCTCTGTGTATCGCTCAGGCCAGGCTCACTGCTCCATCTGGTACCCGGCTAAGAGCTGTCTTCTCAGTCTACGGACAGATCCTTTGTTGCCTTGTTGCTGCTCAAGAAGCCTTGCTACTGTGACCTGGTCACCCATTGTGTCATGTGATCCGACGCCCCGGTATGGTAGATCCATCTGGTTGCACCACAGTATGCTTGACCTATTACTGCTACAAGCTGAGGTTGGTCTATTCCTGGGTGCCTCAGGCTGTTCTCACTATCTGGCAGTCGACTCCAGGTCTGAGCGTTCGTTAACCTTTTGGGGGTTGGTGCCATTATACATTGGGTCACAATCATTGCAGTCTCAGTTGGGCGTTACTCTGTGCCTACAGTTGCAGTCCTCCATTACTGCTCCGGCAGTCTACCACTTGTCCTGGGCCTCCATTTACTCCTGTGGCCATTATCGCTATTGTGTCATTCTCTGCGTAGTGAGTGTCCTGTGGGCCTCGCGCTATTAGGGCCTGTCTGTCCTCCTGGCCTAATAGCAACCATTTCACTGCTGTCTTGTTTGGGAATCACACAAACTGTACCTGAAGTGTGGGTATCGATTACTGTAACCTGACCTGTGTCAGTATTATATTGTATACATATATTAATAGACCCGCGAGGGTTATTCTATTTCTGTGTTTTTTCAATAAAACTGTGTTTTATCTAAACCTTCTGTGTCTGAGTGTTCAGAAAACCGTAACACAGACAGGCCGAGTAATACACAGTTCAGGTAGTCAGCCGGAGCCACAGGTCAGCACCAGAATGGATGGTCAGACAAGCCGGGTCATACACAGAGCCCAAGGGAAACAGAACTGTATTGTACAACAGTGCAAGGGCAACTGAGTCAGGACTCAGTCTGCCCTTTAAACCCCTCCTCATGAAGTAGGAGCAGCTCAGAGGGAGGAAGTAGGTAGGAGGAGACTACAGGAAGCAAACACATAAGACAGAAGCCTTGCACCTGCAGATGACGCTGAAACCAAGGTAACCTGTAACACATTCTGTGTGACTGATATGAAAGACACAGGAGCTGTGATCCAAGTTCCTTCCTGATCTGACTGTTACCTCTGTTATAGGGGAGTCTGGGGTGTCTGAGAAGGGAACAAAGGCGGTTTATCACAAATACCACAACTTTCTGTGTGATGGATTGCAAAAGACACAGGCAGCTGAGGTCCAAGTTTCTTCCTGATGTAGCTGTTATTATCTCTGTGCTGGGGGAGTCTGGGGAAAGAAGTAGTTGAACAGAGTTTATTATCATTTGTTTTTTATTAACAGTGATAGGGATAAGGTGGCTATCACAGTCTCCCTTGGGCTCCTGTGCTTCCTTCCTCTGTGGTGTGTCGGCCACTGGCAAGGACACCTGTTTATGGGCCTATTATGTGTTGCCTAATTGGGTCCCACCTTCTCCTTCTCCTTTATAAACCTCCCTGGGCCTGGGAGTCATTGCCCTTATGTGGTGTTTCTGATATTGTCTCCTACATTGTGACCCATGTTTTCATGCTTTCCTGAGAATCCGCTCCGTGTATGACCCCGGTTTGTCTGACTACCTACATCGGTTCTGACCTGTGGCTCTGGCTGACTAACTCTCTGTGAGTATGACCCAGCTTGTCTGACTACCCGCTCCATATAGTCCCCAGCTTGTCTACCTGTGGCTTAGGCTGACTAACTAGCTCCATGTACGTTCCGGTTTTATCTGAGCGCTGGCTCCTGTCTGACTACTCGCTCCATAGAGTCATCGACTTGTCTGACCTGTGGCTCTGGCTGACTACTTACTCAGTACACTCCTAGCCTGCCTAACCACTAGTCTTGGTTATCCGTGGCTCAGGCCTGCTCTCACTCCCTCGTGTGACCCGAGGTGCAGACTGATGCATCCTCGTCTGTACTCATTGGTGCTCCACTTGTACCTCTGTCTTAGTCTCCAGTATCTCGCAATAGTGCAGTGCACAGCATAGTGTGCAGCTCTGGGTAGGAGCTTGGGGACGATTATCCTGTGGTCTGTGGTTGTGTGGGCTAATCCCATTATTGCTGTACTTATTAAATAAAGGTGGATTTATCTTTTATATTCGTGTCTAAAAACCGTGACGGGGCAAACAGTTACAAAAATAGAGAAAAGAAAGAAAGAAAGAAAGAAAGAAAGAAAGAAAGAAAAAGAAATTGATAGATGACATGGACGCTGACTTGAGCTGTATGACTGAGGCAGATGAGGTCAAGTCTTTTTTTTGGAGAAACCCAATTCAAAACATCACACTCAATCATGTTTTATTGTGTACTTTACAGTAAAAACACACACAAAATGGTAGAGCAAACACACAAGGGGAAGGGGGAGGGGGAAAGGAGTAGGAGCAGTGCAGGAACATGTGAGTAAAGTGGTAGTCCAAAGACTAACTGCATCCATGGCTGCTGTAGCATGTGAAGTAAATGATGGGGATCCCTCTCCTCCTGAGTAGAATGCAGTTTGTCAAAGTCCCACCAAAGGTTCCATGACCACCAGCACCTTTACTATGAAAAAATTGTAAGCATTTTGAAGTCGAAAACAAGTCACATTCTAGGATTTGGGATAATAAAAGAAGATGTAGCAGCTCAACCAACTGCTGCAACTGACAGTGAGTCAAACAAGCACAGTAGTTGTAAAAGTAAAAAGAAATTCTTGGAGACCTCTAAAAGAGTAGAGGAATATAAGTAGTAAGCAAGAAATGGCAGGCGATTTTGAGGATGACCTAATGATTAATGATGATGTAGATCTAGAATATATCCCTCCAGCATCCTCCTCTTCTTCAGACACAGATGAAGTTGAGAATGAGAGAGATGATGATAACATGGCCATAAAGTTAGCTACAAGGCAGTCTTCCAGAATACAAAAGGAGCACTGTGCTGGTCTATAAACTGTTTGAGAAAACAATTGGAAAGTCTGATCCTGGAGAAGCAAAAATACACAGTCATATTGTCAGTCATCAACAGCATCATCATTTTGAAAAGTACAAGGATGGTGCTCAATCATTATGCCACTATTCATCACAGGGGCCAAACATACCCATAACATCATACTTTTGTCACAAATATTATATATTATATTTTAAAAATCTCCATAAAGGCTGACCTCTTTCTTCGGGTCAATCTTGATCCTCTAATTACACAATTTAAAGCCAAAACCCAGTGATGTCTCAGGGTTCCGCTAACAGTCATAGGTCGAGCCAATTTAACCAAGATGAGATTTCTGCCTAAATTCCTCTGTGTGTTTCAGGGGGAGCCTGTCTATATTCTCAAGAGTTATTTCCTCATGACTGATACCATTTTAAGTAAATCCTTATGGTCTGGTAGGCCACCTTGGATCAGGAATTTTATGTTCCTGAAAGACCTACGGCGGGGAGGGAGGGGGAATATCTCTACCTGATTTTCAAAGATACTCCTTTGGAATACAAGCACAATACATGTTTGCATATACTATACCAAACATTCGGCATACATTCATTAGGATTGATGAACCTTTTCTGGCCCATGGGTGTAAGGTTACTGGGGTCTAGTGCTCGTGCACATCGCTCAATAGCCATACAAATGTTGTGCAGAAGTTGGTTCTCTCTTCAGAGGGAGATCTGTTTCATGGCCAAAGACCTGTGTACACTTTAGGGTGAAGCGGGTATCCAACAACTTAAAACACTAGTCTTTTGTAGGATCTGGTCAGCTCATGGCATCTCTACTCTGGGTCATATCTACCATGATAACACACTCAATTAATTTAAACAATTGCATTATACAATATACATAGAAACTCATGCACTCAGAACTGACAAAAAACCAGGGTAATTGTATATGTAATATCAGCAGTTGCCTACAAAGTGCTACAGGGCAATATAAACCCAAATAAAAACAATAAAAAAGAAAACCCTGCAGCACTAGCACACTCTACAGGCTAATCCTAGATATACATGTGACCCATGAATCAAGTAACGGATTCCCTAAAATATACAGCCTTTAATAATTATAGTTAAAATATTTAAATATATCACATTTAGATATTTGCATCATTGCCCCAAATATCAAAAACAGAGGAGGTAGTAATAGAAGACAGAATGTTTAAAATCACTAGTGACTTAGTGATGGTGCATCAATCACATATTTATAGGATAATGTCATAAATGGTATGTGTAAGATAACATCACCCTCTAATATGTTACAAGGGAAATGTAAACAAATGTCTACAGCACATCCCATCTTAATCCATTGAGATATAATCTTAACTACTGCCATTTATATGTAGAATAGCGAAAAGTGTAATAGATGTAGATATGTCATAATGTAGAGCACGTATGTCAGGCATAATCTGACTTGCCACTGAAACAGTCTTATTGACAGATATAAGTAAGGAAAATCTTTTTAAATCCTATAATACTGCCGACTTATCAGTACAAGACAGCTAATAATATCACTCCTGTTGTTGGGGCATCATCCAACTTGTCCCTACCTAAAATATAAAAATTTAGCCCTATAATCCAACCCTGTATGGCCAATTAATCATATATAATAAAGTCCTATGATGCTACACACTCATAACAAGTAGAAGAGAAACTAGAGATATTGGGGCATCTTCCAACGGCATGTAATTTGCCACTATCTGAGAGATCAGTCTCTGGACATAAAGATATGACAAGATAAGTCCGATAACTCTAGAGCAAAAGAAAAGAAAAGAAACAAAGTTCTAAATCTAATTGTCGGGGCATAATCCGACTAGCCACTAGGAATCTGGCTAACAGCAATTAATAATTATCTCTCTACATGCAGTTACTAAAAATATATGAAAGATATACATTTACTAAGCTATTGGGAAGAAACCTATATCTCCTGATCTGTGCTTCCGATTAACACAGCTATGTACTCGATGTAATGAATATCGCAAAACCCTGATACTAATGTCAGGGCACAATCCAGCTGGCCAAAAGAAATATAAAACATACTTAAAAACTTCATCTCAAGACCTACACCACGCTATTATCCACAGCGAGAGTAGTTGGAGGAATAGTTAAAAGATTCTATAAACACACATGCAAACTCTATCTGTATGTCATGGGAGACTTGCAAATAATGGCTCAGACAGGTACATAAAATCAGTTCTTAAGAATCAAACACAAGAAAAGCTGAAGATAGACACCTCCCCAACCCTCTTGCCATCACTGGTTCCATTTGACTACCGGTTTGTGCCTGAACCTTTGGCCTGGCTGACTGACCGCTCCGTGCTGACTTTGGCTTTGTCCGACTACCTGCTCCATGTATGACCTTTGGCCTGGCTGACTACCCTCTCTGTGCTAAGTACTGTGGCTTGTCTGACTTCCGGCACCATGCTAAGTACCTTGGCTTGTCTGACTACCCGAATCATTTTGACCATTGACTGGCTTGTCTCACTCTCAGTCCCTGAGGCCTGGCACCCTCCTTGCAGGTTCTTAGTCTCAGTCCTTGGTTGGGTAGGTCCTGTCTGTAGTGCAGCAGCGGCTAGTCCTACTGAGGATTGTTCTGCCCCTAGCGTTGTAGGGTGCATGGTAGTTTATGTAACCCTAACGTCCTAGGGTATTTCGGTTGTGACCCTAGCATTCTAGGGTGTGGGCCTCCAGTTTCCTCTGTGCTAGAGCACGCTTACCACTATTGCTTCCTCTGTGTTTCTGCTGTCTCTACTAGTTCACTCCAAGCTTGTTCATCAGTCTGGCTATGTTCAGTGTCAGCTTCTGGTAGTGGACTGTGCACTGTCCCCACGCCTGACTACTGGAGAGTTGGGGAGTGTGAGTGCTATGCATATGTTTATATCTGATTGGGACCACTCAGATGGTGCTGGGTGGGATGACCTAGTTAGTTAGGTTCTACAGGGCTGTCAGTCCAGAGTTATATTAACCTTTTGGTATTGTTGAAGATGTCTCCAGAGCCAATCTGAATGGGTCATTCTCATATGTTCATTCTCTATCCTTTGCAATATGTACCCTGTCTTGATAGCTATGTTTACCAGAGCTCTAGGCCTTGAGTTAGGGCTCTAGGCACTAAGTTAGGATAAGCTGAAGGTGATGTTGAATATTTTTTGTTTCTGTTTTATTTTCACAGAAAGTGGATGGGATTCTCCTTTTGTCAAAGATGAGAACTTTGTATGGATTAATGTTTTTGTACTGATCCTTTTTGTTTATTGTTATTTTTACTTTTGTTATGTATGCATGATGTATCTGTCCATATCAATAAAAATATTTTTAAAAAATCTCCATAAAGGAACACATACACAAACAACTGAAATTAAATTGGATTGGTTATCTTTAAATAAATTATGTACTCCAAACTAGCAAGCCAGATCCCTTCAATCTAAATTTAAACTTGCCTGTCTAATGTATATATGGACTATCCTATATATACACCATTTGTTTAATTATGTTCAGCTTTGGATGAGATAGTGAAGGCATGTCATTTATTGAGATGATCCCTGCCCATCTATTATTTAGAAAAAACTGCACCAGAAAGATATAGAAAAAAGGACCATGCAATGTAGAAGAGGTTATCAGCATGAAGGAGACTTGAGGGGGTTATGCACTAAGGCGTGATAAAGAGGTGATAAAGTACAGATGACTTCTCTTGTGATACCACTTCTCCAGCTCCTATGTTATTCTATAGATCCTATGCACTAAGATCTCCAAAACTGGAGAAATCTTAGTACATTGGCTCCATAGAATAACAGAGAACTTGAAGAAGTGATATCACTGGAGAAGTTATCTCCACTTTATCACCTCTTTATCACCTCTTTATCACATCTTAGTGCATCTTCCCCTAGGAATACTAAAGGTTACTTATATTACTAGGAAAATTGTTAGGTATTGTTGATGTATTAGTGGATGGTGCAGGTATTTTGACATCTTTCTTCCCAACCATGCAGGTTCAGGGTATATTTGTTACATTTGTTTATAGACATATGTATAATATTATAGATAGTTTCAGGCGCATTGTATACTGAGCTGTATAAAGCTGTATAAAGTCTAGTAAGAAAATGATCTGTTCCTTTAATTTCGGATATAATTTAATTTGCATGTGACCTGCAGTTGAAGCAATTTGTCATGGAAGGCTGATTAATATCCCTTTCCAGCTGTTATTGTCCTTATATGTTCAGAGAAAGCACACAGAAATTTGATTAGGTCTGTTTTTTGAATGTTCAGCAAGTACTATCCACCCAGCAATGACTGGTATGAAAAGGTGCCCACCAGGTCTCTAGGCTGGTTTCAGCATTAAAGAGTCAAGTTTCAATGTTTTAATATATTTGTTGTCATGCATTAAGGTAAATTTGCTGGCATGGGATATAAATTAATTAAGTAAAAACTTTGGCTGATTACCTAGAATTGAAGTTCCTGTACTTAACCATTCTAGAACAAAATTGGTAAAATGAGGGACAGTAATAAAGTGTGAAGGTTATTAAAATTAATACAAATATGATGAGATTAAGTAAAGGAACAGTAAAGTGGTCCACTTACTACATAAGGAGTTTATTGAAAATGTTCCTATCCCATAAAAAAAAACTTTTTGCCACTTGTTCAAAACTGTATTGCTGCACTGAGACAATTAGATACTGCATTTCTTTTTAGCATTATAATATAATATTATTATCTGGCTTGTTTCATAATATTGGGAATTGCTATAGTAAATTTAATATTCATTACATATTCTTCTTTAGGTGAACTTTTATTTCTGTTTAAGTATATGGATCTGCTGGTTATAGAGACAACACAGGATATAGTATTCTAGAAAATGCATCTTTATTAAATAACAGTAAAATGGTCCACCTACTATGTAAGGAGTTTATTGGAAATGTTCCTATCCCATAAAAAACAACCTATTTGCAACTTGTTCAGAACTGTATTGCTGCACTGAGACAATTAGATATAGCATTTCTTTTCAGCATTATTCAGATAGAGCAATCAATTATTGTATCTGGCTTGTTTCATGATATTGAGAATTGCTGTAGGAATATTCAGTACACATTCTTCTTTATGTGAACCTGTATTTCTATTTAAGTATATGGATCTACATTTAATATAGACAGATCAGTAGCCTAGAAAATGCAGCTTTATTAAATAATTCCTAAAAATAAAAGGATTATCACTCAGCTTATAGAGATGTTAAAGCTATTAATTACATTTTCCAGCTTTCTAAACTCTTGCATCTGGAGACAGATTAGTATCATCAACTCAGAGGGACCATAGTTATGTAATGTCCTAGCAATTAAAGTTATAAAATATGTTCTTCATGTTCAAATTTTAGATACATTGTAATTGGTAAAATGGTCTTCCCACATAAGCATTTCTGAGGAATGAAGAGAGCAAGCCATATTCAATCAACTCTGAAGAGCAATGTTTTTCAGAAAATTAGAACACTCGCTTTTTCTTAATCTCATCAGTTGTTAAAATGAAGATTAAAGTGAAATGATAATGCTTGTGGAAAATAGCATATATAACTTAAAGATTACCTAAATTTAAAAAAAACATAAAATAAAAAACAAAAGAAATACATGTTAAAGAATTTATATAACAATATTGGTGACATCTGTTTTTCCACATATCCCAGGTTTACTAAACATTGTCACTGTGGCTACATAGCTACATACTTATTGTGGGTTGGAATATATTACATGTGAACAAGTAATCGCTGGCTATATCTCACAATCCATATAACAAGACCTTGTGTTAGATAAAGTTTAGTAGTCATTTTATGGCTCCAAAATGGCACTGGTATTTCTTCCTGGGTCGATATCCTATTGTCAGTGAAGCAAATGTTCAAGCTATTCTATATAGTTCTTATATAAAATATATCCAATATTTTTTTTAAACATATCTATTAGACTTGTGCGAATTCATTCGGAGACATTCAGATTTAGTTGAAAATGGGGTCATTCGGAGACATTCGGCCAATCCAAAACTCAAGGGTCATTCGGATATAATGATCCGACTCCGAACAGCCCAGGACCGAAATTTGTCGAAACTTTCGGAAGTTTTGGCAATCGACACATTTCCAAAAGTTTTGACTACTTTTGACCAGTTTGTTCACAACAGAATGTCTCAATTTTTCTTTTTAACACATTACATCTATCACATTACAATCATTGATGTTTATTCTTGATGTAGTATGAAACACTACAATGTATATACACATAGACTTATCTGATATGAGGGGAAATCAGGATAGGAAAATGAGAGAGAGGAATTTGGGTACTAAAGAGGGACAGTAGGGTAGGAGGCTGGTACCAGAAAATGAAACCTTAATCTTTATCCATGTACTAACATAGAATGTGACATGTAGTTTGTCCATGTTC
Source organism: Rhinophrynus dorsalis (assembly GCA_037306005.1). Classification (NCBI taxonomy): domain Eukaryota; kingdom Metazoa; phylum Chordata; class Amphibia; order Anura; family Rhinophrynidae; genus Rhinophrynus; species Rhinophrynus dorsalis. Next base: position 351,917,547 of record CM074719.1, on the reverse strand, counting down.
AAGTCGACCACTTATGTTGAGTAGGATGTGACAGGCATGGGTTTTCGATGTTCGAGCTTATGCTAAATTGAATGACAGGCATGGGTTTTCGATGTTCGAGCATATGCTATATTGAAGGACAGGCATGGGGTTTCGATGTTCGAACATGCTAAATTGAATGACAGGCATGGGTTCTCGATGTTCGACGTTTGCATTGTGACTAGCATCCCATGCTGGAGTGGAGGTGATATGCACAGACTGGCAATGTACGACAATGTCCGTTTTCGGGATGGATCTTTTTCTAAATGCACACCCTGTCTGCAAAGAATGATAGCAGCATGCACGGAGGTGCACTGCTATAATTTAACCCATGTTAAATTCGGCCGAATAATTCAGAATGCATCACAATTTTGTTCGGATTGAATAGGCCCGGTCCAAAATTAGGATCATCCGAATTAGAAAAAAAAAAATCATCTGAATTCGAATTTTACCGAAAATTTTGCCCATGCACAAGTCTAATATCTATAGAATCTGCCAGTACAGTCTCCTGAGGCAAAGACAGCCACTATACCAAATATTATTTCCCTAGCTATTGTCAGAAGTGTCTTTTCTTTAAACATAATGTATGCCTCCATGTTTGTTGCTCATCCCTCCTTGGATGTGTCTTCTGTAATTAAAAAATGAGTTGCCTTAGTCTTTCTTTCTTTATAAATGAAACCTTCTATTCACTTTAGCATCTCTATACATTTTGCTGTTCAATAATGCATTTTTTAAGAACTGGTGATCAAAACTGTACTCCATATTCCAGTACAGCATTACCAGGGATTTATAAAGATATAAATATAATTATTATTAACAACTAGTATCCACAATGTACCTGGACCAATTTTATAGCCCTTTGCAGGCTATTATTTAACCTCTTGGACACTAATGAGATCCCCAGTGCATTGCATAGCAATGTGTTGGAGATCTCTCCTGAAATCAATAGGTTAAAGCTTTTCCGTTTTTGCTTGTTATACTCCAAGAGTATTTTCTCTTCTAGGAAACAGTGGATGGGACTGGAGATGGGGGTCATGTGAGGCATAGGCAGAACTAATTGCATCTAGACTGCCTTTCCTAGGGGCATCTGGGATGTAAATACAGCCCTAGGAGTATCCTTTAGGTGGTATACCTCTTATGTTCTGGTATCCCTTGCTTATATAAAGAAGAAATGAAGTATATTTCTTCTGTCTCCCTCCACACCAATAAGATGAGGTATTGTCTATGCCCTCCAGCTGAGTAGGACCAATGAAAAGCTTTAAAAGGGGAACCTTAGAAGACTTCCCTATTTTCTTTGTTCCTATACAGCTGACTGGACTAAATGTCCTCCTAGCTTATATTTTTATTTTATCATTATCTGCTTGCTTGCTTCACCTTACATGCTGTTCTTCAAGTAATGAACAAATGAACCTTTTGGATCCTCGCATATTGTGCTTCACAGGGGATTGGTAATGCTTAAAAGTCTAACTCCTATTCTTTCCCCACAGCCAGTTGTGAGAAATGGGATTCCAAAGCCTCTTACCTCCCTCCTCAGTCAATGTGGGGCAGACTCAGATATTATGCATTCCAAGGATAGAACTTATGCTGGAATAGCCTTCATCCTATATGTAGCCAATACTAAGCTATTCAGGCCTTTTGGGAGGATAGCCATGTTGGAATTACATCCAGCAAATGTTTCAGTGTTTGAATGCATACCTCTCATATATCCAATAATGCTTGGATCATATGTTCCATTGTGGAAGCCTTCTTTCATCTTGGGCCTGAAAATCTTTGCAGTGCATCATGTGTTCCACTGATTAAATGCATGCTATCTAGACCCTTCTTCTAGGTGCCATATTTATATTGCATGGTTTGCCAAATTGTTTTGCAAGTGTTGGGGCTACCTCTAAAATATCAGCACAAGCTAAAGCACAGTCCCCCAAGGACAAGGCCTCTTCTGAATCATCTAAAGTAAAGACTTGCTTGTGATAACAAAATATTGGTAATTGATCCTGTGAAATTATGCCCATGACTGCCAGGAATGATGTGCCATTCAGTTTCAGGAAATGTTAGCCTGATAAAGTCCTCCACGCAAAAGACATTTAGAAAAATGCAGTGCTGAGATCCAGAAGAAGACACTACATACCACTTTTGGGAAGAAGAGAAAATAGAGCCTAGTCTTCTTGATCCAGATTTGCTCAGTCTCATCAGAAGAAGATGAAATTATTGAAAATGCAGGTGCCTTCAGTATCGATTAAGGTTGATTGCTTTTTGAAGAATCTTCTCAAGACATCAGAGTTGACAGAATTCCATCAAGACCAGGATGTTATGGAAAAGGATGGGTGAAAAGTAAAAAAAAAATCCTGTGGGAATTTTCACGGAAAAACCAACAATTTCCCACTTTTCCCATGAAAATTCCCACCCATAGAAAATCCATAAATTTCCTCTTTTCTGCCAATAAACTTTCCATGAGAACTTTGCTATTTTTCACCTATGTTTTCAATTACTTCTATTCTACTGCTTTTGAAGGCTGTAGTAGAGAACTCAAAAACTTAAAGGGTGAATCCATCTTCCGTTATGTCATTGACACTAGAATGCAACTTGTCTTAAAGGGATAGTAATGTTTCATAATAAAAGCAGCTCTAATTAATCATCATAGTATTTGGACTGGAGAGTGTTATTTCAATTTTGTCAGAGTTGTAGTTCAAGAGTAATTCATTGACAAAGTATTCCCCTCCCACCCCTTTTACTGATGTAACACCTGTTCAGCCAGAACAGAAGGGAGGTGCCCAGGTAGACTGCAGAGAGGGACAATCTTCAATTAAGATAAGGGAAAAACTTGAAAAACTTGTCAAGGGGGGCAGGGCTTTCATTGTTCTCATAGGAAGAAGATTGTCCCCTTCTGTTATCTTTCTGGTCTATGGACTAGATTCCACATCTGAGAAGAGATGGCTTACACTAGGTAAAAGGGGCGGGAGGGGAAACTTTGCTTGTGAATATCTCTCAAACCATAAAGGTTTGAGAGATATGACTTATATTATTCTTTATGTTTTTTTAATGTCTACAAAATAAAATAAAGATAAAATGAATTATTACTATCCCTTTAAGTGTTTTTTCATGTTTTTTTGATATTACTATTGGTGTCGGGAACTTTTTATGTGAATTTGACAAACAGCCTCCTCAGGAGGAGAAAGATCATCCTCATTTATTGTGCATAATGTAGCAACCATGGCTACAGTCAGTTTTTGTCCTATCACTTTAATAACACATGCCTATACTGCTACTACTCATTTCACCCTGTCCCTAATATGTTTGCTGAACATTATTAAAAAGTGAAGTACACAACAGAACCGACTTTGTTGATATCTCACACTTTACAAAATACTCTATCTCTTCTAGTATCTGTCTGCCTTAGTCACATCTCACATCAGGTTTCTTGTCATGTATCAAACTATTTTTAATAGTATTTTTTGTTTTTGTAATTAATAGTCCCTATCAATGATAAAAAAACTCCTAGTTCTTCTTACCCCTACACTCCATTAATTCAGATATAACAGACAGTTTAGGAAGGAACTTGGATCACTGCTTACTGTCCCCGTTAACCAAATTTTGGGGAAACTTGGGTAAATGTCCTTTTTTGTCTTCACACTGCCCCATCCTGCCTTAGATTCCCCTAATACAGAGAACAAATTGCCTAAACTACATTCCAACTTTGCTCTATTTGCCTGTCTTCTCTACCTCAAAATGATGCTGCTTTCTCTACCTCTCACAAACACAGCATTACATGCTGCAGGAACCTGACACTCTTTTTATACTATGCTTGTGGAAGGGAAACTTACCTAGTGGAGGAGAAATTTATTTCAATGGAATTAACTGGACAGAGAAAAGCAGAAAAACTACACTTTCCGCAAAAAATGTCACACTCAGTGGGAAGTGCAATATTTTTGCCCATCCACAGTTAATACTATGTAATTGTTTTAGTAGGGTTGATGGAGGTAAGTCTCCCTATTACAGAACTGCCTCTGAGAGGATCTTGATCTGGACCCTCTTAAAAAACATTATAAAAATATTTCTAATCCACACACAGAGGATATTGGGGGTGGGAAGTCTTTTTAAACTTTTCCAAGTGCTACCTAGGGATGTGAGGCTCTCTCTCTGTGTACTACTGGGAAACTTTGAAGAAAATTAATTCAGTGTGAATCATGTGCCTCATTTTCTTTTAATAAGGCTAGAGTTACACTACCTGTGTCCTAGATATATTTCCATTCAATCCAAACATGTTAGTGCAATTTTTGTACAGTCTACTAACTTGACCTCATAATGCATATCAATTGACCTCAAAATGAATTATGATTCCCAATAACAACTGTATTAAAATCAATATAATTAATAGACATTAATCAATGTTATCTCAAGGTTGAACAAAGGTGAGTTAAATAAGTAATTAAAACAGGGCAGGTCTGCATGGTACATGATCTTCTCTTCCATGAATAAAGCCCTGCATAAACAGCGTTCTTTAGATATTTTAGCGCCAGATTACTCAGCTTAAAGGGGACACTAAAAGTAAATAAATAGGACCAAAGAATGTATACTAAAAGGTGGAGAAAAACTTGCAAGCCACAATAACAAGTCACTGTATTCCCAACAGTGTATGTTTTCAAGATATCCTCAATTGAACACAAGTGATATAATATTAGATATGTTATAACATCACTTCATAAGTGATTATTTGATTCTTTATTTATGTAGTTTGGCACAAGGTCACTAGATATGTAATTGACTGTAATTAAAACAGATTCATACAGGTGTGCATTTGTGCTTGGAATGCTTACACCTCAGCTAAGGAGCCTATGTGGGGGGTGCAGGTAAATCCATGGACTGGTACACAAAACAAATTTGTGGATTGATGTAATAGAAGTAAAGATTTTGCTGATAGTGGTTAATAATATTTACCCATTCATATGCATGCTTTGTGGTATCTGATATTTTTATTGAGATTCCTGTTTTCTCAAATGTTTTTAATAAAAAATATACTTTTGGTATACCTGTTGTTCAGATATAGCTCACTGTATATTTACTTAATCTAAGGGTAAAAGATAGGGAGGTTCAAATATATGTATATATATGTATTTTGAGGATATCCAAATGAAACACAGATGAATTGATTAGTGGCTCAGTCACTTTAATTAGTCCACCTTTGTTCATTCAAGGATAGCCTGAAAAAATGCACAGATGGTAGCTCATGAACTGAGGACCAGGGTTGACTACACCTGCTTTATAACATTGTGTTGTGTTATACTTCTTAACCCCTTAATGACCGGCCGTGCGGCTAGCAGTTAAGGATCACAGAGCTTTTTTTTCTGAGAAATGAATTCAGGAGTCCCCTAGCAGCGTGCAGCCATGCAGGGACCCCTGAATTCCATGACATGCAAGGACCATTATTGGTCTTTAATGCAAGTTTACCCATGACGGTCCTAATTTCTATATCAGAATTAAAAAAAATATAGATATATATTTTTATAACAGTTTATAAAGGACGTAGATATACTATCACCGTAGGAAAACCTTCCTTGTGGGCATTTTAGCATTAACGCTTTGACTTCCAGAGAGGTATCCAATGTTTTGAAAAACAAGGCATTGGATACCTCTCAGGCATACAAAGGGTTAATACTGACCAATTACCTCTTTAAAATACTAGCCTTTTTGAAGCAGTTTGTGGAACAGATACCAGAGATCAAAGCAATTTAACCTGGTTCTTTATTTCAAAATTCATGTCACTAGACAAAGAGAAAAATAGTCAAGCTCACAGCGTTTATATAACAGCAAAAATTGGTCTTTCATGTGCCTCTTTGATTAATATCTTTGGCCCCATCTTCAAGTCAGCAATCAATATCCATTTCCTAGAACATTTTTTTCAGACATATTTTATAGACAATTGGAGTGTCTGTTCACTTTTTTTCTTGTTAAAATTGTTTTCATGGTGCATAGTTGTCCTTTTTAAAGTTTTTATTTTGTTTGTTTCTTAACAAAGAATCCTTTTTATACCTTAAAAACTAAAGGTCAACTCTTTTTGAACCAAATAAAGAAAGGAATATAGGGCCATATTAAGGAAGACAAATGCTAGAAAACTGGATGGAGCAAACATAAAGACAGCTATATACAGTTGTATGTTCCCTTTATGTTATCAGACAGATATAAACTGTTTGGTTTAAGAATAAAAGCACATGAAACAATAGTCTTAGAACTGTAATTAATGATGTGAAGAAAGTCAAGTGATACCACAGAGCTTACAATTAAAATTGTGCTACACTAGTGATACCACAGAGCTTACAATTGAGATGAAGGTACATCAGTGATACCAAAAAGCCTGCAATTAAAATAAAGCTAAACTAGTGTTACCACTGAAGTGAAGCTACACTATTGATACCACAGCATTTACAATTCTATGAGTACCAATTATGCCTCTACAATTGGACCTGTAGGTCTCTGATGCACACATCACCTCCACTGGCCCACTGAACACAATGCCCTGCTGAGAAGCACCAACTGTTGCATAAGAAGCTGCGACCTGTCAGGACAAAAGACCAGATTCCACATCTGAGGGGAGTAGGCTTACATCAGTAAAAGGGGCAGGAGGGGATACTTTATCATTCAATTTCTCTTGAATTACAACTCTGACAGTAATAACTCTCTCCATTGCCCAAATACTATAAAGAGTAATTGGAGCTGTTGTTTTTGTGAAACATTACCATCCCTTTAAAATGTAATATGTTAGCATATTGAATAACATTCTCACCAATGTTTCCAATACATGAGATTTTATACCAGTAGCATTTTACTTGTGTCACACAATTCTGCTATTTCATTTTGTTAGTCATTTGTATTCATTGATACCTTTCATGGCACTCATGCTGTTTAGCACCATGGGAAGTATACAGGAGAGGGCTCAGTCTTATATCATGTCTAAGATTTGCTTCTACTTGAGAAAACATGTTAGCATTTCAAACAAATTCCTAAGGTGATGCAGTGATGGGGCAATCCAACTGCACCATAAGTGATAAATAAAAATGCTCCAAATTCCCATTGTTTAAAATGTTTTTTTGTTTGTAACCCTTTCAATTCTAGATAGGCTTTGCAATTTGTTTGAGACCTCCTGCATTTAAAACAATGTTCATTTAAGTTTCTTGATTGTGGTGCAGGAAAAGACAGGACATCATTAATTATGACTCTTGACGATGGGTGGGAATAAAGGCTGAGGATCCCTGTTAACATGCATGGGCCTAGCCCAATGAATTTAAGGACAGCTTAGATGTATGACTAACTTAACCGTCAAAGGCTTTCTCTGCTTCTGTAGAAAGAAGAAATGTGCTGATATTTTGTTTCCAGGCTAAATAAATTAGAGAGATCGCATTGGACATATTATTCTCAATGTAGTTTTCCCCATCAGCCAAAAAAGCAGTGAATGGTATTTTTTCAAGCACAGTAAATCATTCTATCACCTGTGCTGTGAAAAAATACTGGTGGAAAAAAATGTATATTGGGTTCTATAGTTTGTGACCATTTGAACCCATTAAGATTAGATTGTATTCCCCATTCAGTTCCATGGGTCTGCATAAACATGCATTAAGGACCCACTTTAATGGCTGAAAATCTGCTCCCAGGTTTTTCGGGTGCAGAGTCCCCTGAAGCATATTTAAACCTACAGATGCAGGAATCGAAAGGAAAAAAATCCAAAAAACACCCCCAAGTGACCAGTGGATGTATTGATGTGGGGACCTAAGCCCCATATCTATACATCCAAGGTCCTCGAAAAATGTGTGAAATGTGAGAAAAATTAACCCTGTGACTGCCAGTGGAGTATGTAGTACATTGCATACCACACTGGCACACTTCACATGAAAATAAACACTTAACTGTAATCCTAATGTCCAGCTGCATCTTCAGCACCCTGGTCAGCTACTCTCAGTCTTCTTCTGTCATTTTGTATCCTCTGTCTCCTTTCACTTCAACTTCTTATCTTCTGTCTTCTCCTTCTTATGTATCCCAAAGATGTCTGTGCAAAGAAAAAAAATAAGTAAAAAGATAATATGCTCCCAAAAAGTATAAATAAAAGAGATGCTGGGCTAAACCCTTTGAGTGCCAAAAGGAAAACACAATGCAGAGTAATACATTACACACTTCTCTCGCACTCAAAGGGTTAAATTGTTGCTGTTAGTTCAAATCCAAAATAAATGTTTTTGTCCAAATCCAAAATAAATGTTGATAGTCCTAAGAGCAAATATATGCTGTCAGTCAAAGGGTTAAATTACACTTCCACCACTGTTGCTGGCAGTGGTGGCGGTGTAATTTAACCGTTTAACTGCCAGCATATATTTGCTATTAGGACTACCAGCACTTATTTTGGATTTGAACTAAAAGCATATATTTTGAATTTGGACTAAAAGCATTTAGTTTGTATTTGGACTGCCAGCATTTATTTTTGGATATGAACTAAAAGCAGATATTTTGGATTTGGGCTAACAGCAACAATTTAACCCTCTGAGTGCCAACAAGGTATGCAATGCATTACTCAAAAAGTTTAGCCCAATATATTTTTTATTCATACTTTTTGGGAGCATATACTATTTTTACTTATTTTTCTTCTTGCAGAGACATCTTTGGGACAAATAAGAAGTAGAGAAGACAAAAGATAAGAAGATAAAGAAAATATGGAAGACAGAAGTTGACATAAGAAGGACAGTGAATGACAGGTAAGTGTTATACAGCTATGGGTGTTAGGATAGTGTTAGGACTAAAGTTTTGGGAACTCAAAACACCCGATGAATATTTGGCCAAAAGTAAGGTTCTTTGGTCCAACGTTCATAGTTGCTTCATATGGCAGGGCAATTGAATACCTCCATTGACAAAGTGTATGTACTGGTCTGTAGCCAATTTTTCTCTACAGGCTGTTTTAACATCCAAAACTGAATCCAGGCCACTAAGTTTAGCTTCCCTACCAGGGACAAAGCCACTTTGGTCTGGCTGTATTAGGGAACAAAAATGGGGGCATAATCTGTTTGGCAATCAGTTTAGCAAAATGTTTGGCTTCCGCATTTATTAGGGATATAGACCTATAGCTAATGCACAACGTGGTATCTTTACTGGGTTGCAAACCTCTGAAAATTGATTGTAAGGATTTAATAGATGCGTAGCAGCAGATAAATTAGATCAAAGGTGGTTTCTGCTGATTACTAGCAGCAGTAACATTACATTTGAGCAGTCTATATGTATTTTTAAACTCTGTAGGGGTCTGTGGATATATCGTTTCATTCTATATTACTACTTTACAATGTATATTTAATGATGGTGCATTAAAATGTAACAGTATCATGCAAAAATAGGATTGTGACACGATAAGTTTTGTCTGATCCGCATCACAGTCTGTTAGGAAAGTGAACTATAGTGACGGGGTTGTTTTGTTTTTAATCAGGTTCACAATCTTTCTTAGATGAACCTGTATATTTAGTAAGTTCTGAATTAATAAAGGATTTACAACACAAGTTTGGGTACATGTTTGGGTACATGTCCTTGGCCAACTGGTGCATGTATGTGTTGTCATTATTGTAAGGTTCCTCAGTCATGATCCTCATTTTTTTCTGCAATAAAAATATCAGAGGAAGAATTTTGCCATTTCCTGCCCCTACATGACTAATCAGCATTGTTACCTGGTCAAAAGCATTTGGTAGCTCACATGACAATGAGGCTCCCTTCAAAGCCTTCCAATTTTGCATTGTGTACTCACTAATGGCCTTAACATGCTTGTACAAACTCTCTAGCATGTACAAAGTTGAATTATACCTGCAAGGACCTCCATTTTTAGCTAATGATAAGGTATGTTTTTATGCTTTTTTATGGAATACTAGTTGAACAGCCTGTTACACGGACCACAGAGCCACTGCCACCCAGTCACGGGGCAGTCACACACAGTAGAGACTGCCTGTGCCGCGGCTGATACAGAGCTGGACACTCCTTCAGAGCGCCCAGCTCTGTATCAGCCACGGCGTGGGCAGTCTCTACTGCGCATGACTGCAACACGCGCAGCAGTGTCTACTGCTCATGTCGCGGTGTTACACACGATTTAGCGAATTATTATATAGGATAACATGTTGAGTTAAAATTTTGTAGGAGATATTCAGCATCTCTCTGAGGGTTTTGGATTCAGCCAAGAATCTGGTCAGAACTAAATTTAGTATATGGGCAAAGCAGAGTACATGCACCATATCACCTATTCTCAAGATAGTTATTATGTTGGAGCCGTCATCAGCAGACACAAAACCAGCTTCCAAGGAGAGTGGTACAAGACATTCCTATATCATTGGTTCTAGTTTATTTAAAATATCTACTGCTTTATAGTACTGTCTCACTGTCACCACCCGGGGAATAATAACCTGATTGCCGACACTGGAACAGAAGCTAGGGTGCGAAGCTAGGGAGCGCTGCTAGAGTTCGGTGACGGCGTGCCAGGTACCCCTGTGCTGCAGCCGAAGCTGGGTAAAGGTGCTGGTCGCGAAACCAGATTGTTCCACCCCAGTTGAGCCGGGGTGCAACCAGGATAGGGGTACACTGGCTACCGTTAAGAACCAGGTCAGCAGGTCAGGAGGTGGGTGGTTCTTCGGAACTAGAAGTTGGATAGTCAGGAGTAGCCGAGTCAGATGCCAGGGGCTGGAGAACGCTGGATAGTCAGGAGGAAGCCGAGTCAGATGCCAGGGGCTGGAGAACGCTGGATAGTCAGGAGGAAGCCGAGTCAGATGCCAGGGGCTGGAGAACGCTGGATAGTCAGGAGGAAGCCGAGTCAGATGCCAGGGGCTGGAGAACGCTGGATAGTCAGGAGGAAGCCGAGTCAGATGCCAGGGGCTGGAGAACGCTGGATAGTCAGGAGGAAGCCGAGTCAGATGCCAGGGGCTGGAGAACGCTGGATAGTCAGGAGGAAGCCGAGTCAGATGCCAGGGGCTGGAGAACGCTGGATAGTCAGGAGGAAAGCCGAGTCAGATGCCAGGGGCTGGAGAACGCTGGATAGTCAGGAGGAAAGCCGAGTCAGATGCCAGGGGCTGGAGAACGCTGGATAGTCAGGAGGAAGCCGAGTCAGATGCCAGGAGACAGAATAAGCTAATACTAACTTCAAGCAGAGCTCGTGGAACGGGCACTCCACGTCTGGGGTAGCTAGTTTAAATACCAATGGGAGCCAATAGGGAAGGTAGAGGAGAGGGGCTCGTCCGGAATGCCTATGATGATAGGCGAGGCTGAACAAATGTACTGAGGCGCCGGGCGCATGCGCAGATGCCAGAGAGGAACGCGGCGTCCTGCGCATGCGCGGTCTCGCGATCCCCGCAACCCGGAAGACCAGACCCCGCCGTGAACGGAGAAGAGAGCGGCCGGCGGGGAGGAAGCGGACACAACGGTGACACCGCCCCCCCCCCTCAACGGGAGGCCCCCGGACGACCAGGCTTGGAAGGATGAGCACGATGAAAAGCTCGGCGGAGAGCCGGGGCATGCAGGTCACGAACCGGAACCCAGGACTGCTCCTCGGGGCCATAACCTTTCCAATCCACGAGGTACTGGAGAGAACCCCGAACAAGGCGGGAGTCAAGGATCCTCCGGACGAGGTACTCTTCACGTCCATCCACGTGTACAGGAGAGTTGTCAGAGGCCTGCGGGGAGTATCTGGTGCGAACAAGAGGCTTCAAGAGAGACATATGGAAGGTATCGGGTATTCGCATGGACGGAGGCAGGTCCAAGGCAAACGTCACTGGTGAGATCTGTGAGCGGATCCGGAAGGGACCGATGTAGAGCGGCCCGAACTTGGCGGAGGGCTGCCGAAGGCGTAGGTGTTTAGTAGAGAGCCATACCTCGTTGCCCACGGCATAAGCAGAGCCAGGAATCCGCTTCCGATCGGCCGCCCTTTTATACCGGGCAGCTGCTGTCACAAGCCGAGAACGAACATGGCGCCAGTGGGCCTCCAGGTCGTCCAGGTGCCTATCAACAGCAGGAACACCAGAGGAAGACGAGAGAGGAAGAGATGCTGGATTATACCCACAAGCAGCGAAGAAAGGAGAGCTCTGGAGAGATTCGTGACGGCAGCTGTTGAAGGCAAACTCCGCTAACGGTAGGAGATCCGTCCAGTTATCTTGGAGGGGTTCCACGAATAGGCGCAGGTACTGTTTCAGTGCCTGATTAGTCCTTTCGGTCTGGCCGTTGGTTTGTGGATGGTAAGCGGTTGACAGATGCACTGCGATGCCTAAGCGGGCACAGAAAGCTCTCCAGAATCGAGAAGTGAACTGACTGCCTCTGTCTGATACTATTTGTAGGGGAAGACCATGGAGCCGGAATATTTCTCGGAGGAAGACATCAGCCAGCTGTTGGGAGGAAGGCAGTTTCGGTAGAGGGATGAAGTGTGCCTGTCGAGAAAATCGATCCACCACGACCAGAATGACAGTATTACGCCTAGAGGGTGGTAGATCCACTACAAAGTCCATAGCAATGTGTGTCCATGGGGAGGAAGGCACCGGGAGTGGCTGCAAGAGACCAGATGGCTTGGACCTTGGTTGCTTATTTTTGGCACAGTGGTGGCAACCTTGTACGAAGTCCTTCACGTCCAGTTTCAATGAAGGCCACCAGAACTGGCGCTGTACCAAATCGGTGGTACGGACGATCCCTGGATGTCCAGCTGTGGGTGACTGGTGAGCCCAACGGAGGATCTCGACTCGGTGCTGGACAGGCACGAACAATCGTCCAGGTGGACAAGAAGGGTCTACGTTGGTTTGAGCTTGTTGAATTCTGGCCAGTGTAGCAGTGGATAATGCAGACAGAACTGTGTGGGGCGGCAGGATGAGTTCAGGTGGATCGCTGGAGACGGGAACAGAGTGTAGGCGGGACAGGGCGTCGGCTTTCGTATTCTTAGTGCCCGGAATGTAGGTCACAACGAATTGGAATCGGGAAAAGAAAAGGGCCCAGCGGGCCTGACGGGCTGTGAGCCATTTGGCGTTCTCTAAGTACTGAAGATTCTTGTGGTCGGTAAAGACTGTGAAGGGAATACCAGACCCCTCTAGCAAATGGCGCCATTCCTCAATGGCTACCTTCATGGCGAGCAGCTCTCGGTTTCCCACATCATAGTTTCTCTCGGCAGGTGTTAGTCTCCGGGAGAGATAGGAACAGGGGTGAAGAGCGTTTGTAACAGGATCTCTTTGGGACAGGACGGCACCGATACCGTGTTCAGATGCATCCACTTCAAGGAGGAAAGGACGGGTAATATCTGGGTAACGGAGTATGGGAGCTGTAGTAAAAGCTGTCTTGAGTTTAGCGAAGGCAGTCAGGGCTTCATGGGACCAGTGCCGCTGATCAGCACCCTTCTTGGTAAGGGCGGTCAAGGGTGCCACAAGGGTTGCATAGCGATGGATGAACCTCCTGTAATAGTTGGCGAATCCCAGGAAACGCTGTACTGCTTTCAGGTCCCTGGGTTGAGGCCACTGAGTGACGGCCGTGAGTTTGCCAGGGTCCATTTCAAGGCCGGAGCTGGAGATAATGTATCCGAGGAAAGGAAGGCTATTCTTCTCGAATTCGCACTTCTCCAGCTTGGCGTACAGGCCGTTTTCACGGAGCCGTTGGAGCACTGATTTAACGTGAAGTCGGTGCTGTGATAAAGTGGACGAGAACACGAGGATATCGTCCAAATATACCACGACATGAGAGGTGAGCATGTCCCGGAAGACATCATTAACGAAGGCCTGGAAAACAGCCGGGGCATTACAGAGCCCAAAGGGCATAACAAGATATTCATAGTGCCCATATCGTGTGTTGAAGACCGTTTTCCACTCGTCTCCTGGTCTGACACGAACCAGATTATATGCCCCCCTCAAGTCCAGTTTTGTGAACCAGTTGGCCCCACGGAGAAGGTCAAACAATTCGGGGATGAGAGGCAGGGGATACTTGTTCTTTATGGTAATACGGTTTAGGCCACGGTAGTCCACGCAAGGGCGAAGTGAACCGTCTTTTTTGCTCACAAAGAAGAACCCTGCTCCAGCAGGTGACGTAGACGGACGGATGAAACCTCTGGCCAGATTGTCTTGAATGTAGGTGGCGAGGGCTTTCATCTCAGGAGGAGAGAGCAGGAACGTTCTTCCTCTAGGAGGATGGGAGCCAGGCAGGAGATCAATCGGGCAATCATAGGGACGATGTGGAGGAAGGCGTTCGGCTTGGCTTTTGGAAAAGACGTCGCCGAAGTCATGATAAGGAGCAGGCAGCGGATCAAGCTGTTTCGAGGAAGCGGAAATTGCCAAGTGCGGAGAGACGGGAGACGCAGGAAGGCATGTCAGGAAACAGGATTCACTCCACTTAGCGAGATCGCCAGACCTCCAGTCGAAGACCGGGTTGTGGCACCGGAGCCAGGGGAGCCCCAGGACGACAGGAGCAAACGGAGAAGATACCAAGTCCAGGATCACGTCTTCTGTGTGTAAGACTCCGGTAGTAAGCCGGAGGACTTCTGTCTCCTGTGTGATCTGTCCAGAACCCAGGGGTCCTCCATCCAAGGAGGACACCAGCAGTGGCTGCCTCTTGATCCTACAAGGAATGCCGTGGTTTCGGGCCCAGGAGCAATCTACAAACAGCCCAGCAGCCCCAGAATCAATGAAAGCATCAGTAGTCAACGTCCCGGTATTCCACTGAAGGGTCACAGGGAGGAACAACCTGGAGCGGCCAGGGGGAGGCTGGCAGGAATGGCTTAGCGGACTGCCTCGGAAATCGGCTAAGCCGTCTCTTTACCCGGACGAACGGGACATTGACGCAGCATGTGGCCTGCCTGTCCACAATATAAACACAGGCCCAAAGCCCGGCGTCTTTTCCTCTCCTCCTCTGTCAGCCTGGTGACTCCCCCAATCTCCATCGGTGTTTCGTTCATGGCGGGACCCTCTGCCGGAGGCAAGGCAGGTGCAGAACGCCTTCTGCTACGGTCGCGCTCCAATTGGCGTTCTTGCAGGCGTCTGTCCAGGTCTAAACACAGAGATATGAAGTCTTCCAGGCCGTCAGGAATGTCGCGACAGGTCAAGGCATCTTTAAGGCGTTCGCTAAGACCACGCCGAAAAGCCGCCTTCAGGGCTCCCTGGTTCCAGTCAGTCTCATAGGAGAGGGTGCGGAACTCCACTGCATATTGACTGACCGAACGAGACCCTTGACGCAGACTCAATAGGGCCGATTCGGCTGAGGCGCTTCGTCCAGGAGCGTCAAAAACAGCTTTGAAGGCAGCAACGAAAGCGTCAGAATCATCCAGCAAGGGGGATTGTTGCTCCACTAGTGGAGATGCCCAGGCAAGGGCCTCGCCCTTGAGGAGGGAGATGATGAAAGAGACCCGGGAGGAGTGTGTACAGAACGTCTGGGGCAAGGTCCGGAAGTGCAGCTGACATTGATTGAGGAAACCACGACATTCGGTTGGACGACCCGAAAACTTGTCTGGCAAAGGTATGCGGGGAGGTACGTATCCGGGAGGAGGTGCACCGGAGGCGCCAGCAGCAGCGGCAGCCGCTGGAGCAGCGGCAGCGGAGGTCTGTGAAGCCGTGTTACGTAGCATCTCCAATACAGCGTCTAGTTTACGCTCCAAGCTCTGGAGGTGAGCAGCATGGGAGGACAATACCTGTTCCTGGTGGTCCAGCCTAGCCGCAATACGCGATGCTTCAGCCGGATCCATGGTTTTGGCCCGTTCCAACTGTCACCACCCGGGGAATAATAACCTGATTGCCGACACTGGAACAGAAGCTAGGGTGCGAAGCTAGGGAGCGCTGCTAGAGTTCGGTGACGGCGTGCCAGGTACCCCTGTGCTGCAGGCGAAGCTGGGTAAAGGTGCTGGTCGCGAAACCAGATTGTTCCACCCCAGTTGAGCCGGGGTGCAACCAGGATAGGGGTACACTGGCTACCGTTAAGAACCAGGTCAGCAGGTCAGGAGGCGGGTGGTTCTTCGGAACTAGAAGTTGGATAGTCAGGAGTAGCCGAGTCAAATGCCAGGGGCTGGAGAACGCTGGATAGTCAGGAGGAAGCCGAGTCAGATGCCAGGGGCTGGAGAACGCTGGATAGTCAGGAGGAAGCCGAGTCAGATGCCAGGGGCTGGAGAACGCTGGATAGTCAGGAGGAAGCCGAGTCAGATGCCAGGGGCTGGAGAACGCTGGATAGTCAGGAGGAAGCCGAGTCAGATGCCAGGGGCTGGAGAACACTGGATAGTCAGGAGGAAGCCGAGTCAGATGCCAGGGGCTGGAGAACGCTGGATAGTCAGGAGGAAAGCCGAGTCAGATGCCAGGGGCTGGAGAACGCTGGATAGTCAGGAGGAAAGCCGAGTCAGATGCCAGGGGCTGGAGAACGCTGGATAGTCAGGAGGAAGCCGAGTCAGATGCCAGGAGACAGAATAAGCTAATACTAACTTCAAGCAGAGCTCGTGGAACGGGCACTCCACGTCTGGGGTAGCTAGTTTAAATACCAATGGGAGCCAATAGGGAAGGTAGAGGAGAGGGGCTCGCCCGGAATGCCTATGATGATAGGCGAGGCTGAACAAATGTACTGAGGCGCCGGGCGCATGCGCAGATGCCAGAGAGGAACGCGGCGTCCTGCGCATGCACGGTCTCGCGATCCCCGCAACCCGGAAGACCAGACCCCGCCGTGAACGGAGAAGAGAGCGGCCGGCGGGGAGGAAGCGGACACAACGGTGACACTCTCAAAACATTGTGCTCACAAGGTGCCAATCGTATGACCTATCCTGCTGCTGTCTTTTAATAATACTACTATAAGAACCAGAAGCAAGATTACTGGCTAACACTTGATGCTCCAATCTAGTGTTCCCCACTGTTGGTGGTAGGGAAACATGTATTTTGCCCAGTTGTCCACATATTTGTTGTCAGGTGGATCTTCTTGCTGTATGAGGTTTCCAGCCCTTTGCCCATGTCAGTAGACACCAGAGCTGTACCTGCTGCCAGTGCTGAACCTGCTGCTAGTGCTAAACCTGCTGCCAGTGTTGAACCTGTTGCCACCAATCCTTTTCCTGCTGCTAGTGTTACTTGTAGTACTCAGGGAGGGGGGTGGAGAGAATTATGCCAAATTTGACAGCAAGGGACCCTAAATCAGATTTTCCATTCCCAAGCAGTCCTGCCAGTGATAGTACTACTGCTACTAAGGTCCAGCAGCTTGTTAGCGTTAGGAGTGAAGGAGGGGGTAAGCAACAATATCCTCATATTACTAGTGACTGTGAGACTGAGGAGGAAGACTCTGCGGCTGAACTTGATGTGGTTGGTGTTAGTCTTAGTAGCAGAAATGGTGAAGCAGCCGGAGTGGTAGGGGAAACATTTGAGAGCATCCAGACTAGTGGTCAAGGAAGCCCACACCATTCCTCTGGATCTACAGTGTCCAAGTTGAACATGAACATTAAGAGGCCAGAACTGGTGTTGGGGGAGAGCAGGCTCAGAATTAATACCATCACCACCAGCAGGGGCACAGATCAGCTGCCTGTGCCTGCTGCTACTGCTGCTAGCACTAATCTGCCTTCTTCTTCAGGTCAAAAGGAAATGTCAAGTGTGACATTAGGGGACCCTCTTTCACATTGCTCATCACCTCCAAGCAGCAGTGAGATGTCAGGAACAGAGCAGCAGCAACAACAGCATGTAGGGACTAGTGGTGGTGATGATGATGATGCTAGAGAAGCTGGGATGGAAGAGACATTGATGGCCTTTTTAGCAGAAACTGAGAAGGAATGGGAGACAGGAATGAGGATGGGCATCACCACCACTAACAATGACATTTTGTAATTAGAGGACTTTGCAACTACTCTAATTCCTTCTGATGCTGAGATGCAAGGGCAGCAGGATGCTGAGAATCAGGATAGTGTGCCACAGACCACCGTGGACACGGTGTGAACAGGGTCAACGTGTGATGAGGGACTAGGACAGGTTCCACTTGCCAGTGCCAGCAATACTCTTGGGCCTAGATGCAGTGCTGAATCTGAGGAAGTAGCAGCAACAGCAGCAAGATTATCTGCTGCCACAG
Source organism: Rhinophrynus dorsalis (assembly GCA_037306005.1). Classification (NCBI taxonomy): domain Eukaryota; kingdom Metazoa; phylum Chordata; class Amphibia; order Anura; family Rhinophrynidae; genus Rhinophrynus; species Rhinophrynus dorsalis. The sequence continues at coordinate 351,899,502 of CM074719.1, read as the reverse complement.
ACAATGAAGGAGTATATGGAGAACAAGAAGAAAGAGACCATTCTTCTCCATCTCTTCCCTTCCCTCTGAAGTCATCATGGTTGTGTGACTATTTTTCTGTTGGGGCAGGCACAGTGCAGTCATCAGCAACGGCACTGTGCACAATTTGTGACAAATCGGTGAAAAGAGGAAACACACCTTGGCACAAGCTCCCTGATATCACACATGAAACACAGACACCATGACATTTACAACAAACATGTTAAAGACAAACACCCACCACAGAAATCAAGCACCGCTTTTGCTGTCCCTGACTCTCCAGAAAGGCAACAAGAGGCGAGGTGGAGATCAAAGAGGAGGAGGAATAGAACAACCAAGGCAGAGACTGGAAGTTCCATGACGAGTGAAACAACTAGCTCACCATCACCTTCTAGGGTAACTACATCTTCTGCCAATCCACCTCGTTCATTATATCTTCCACCAAATGATAGCCACTCTGTTGATGTTAGGATGTGGCAGTTCATCTCTACTAGTGTTGAGCGAGCATGCTCGGCCGATGCTCGGATCGGCTCGAGCATCGCTCTGCTCGGCACATGGCGGTACTCGTACGAGTACCGCATGTGCTCGCCCGCCATGTTCGGGTCTCCTCCCCGCACGTTTTGCGGCTGCTGCGCAGCCAATAAACGTGCAGGGAGGCTCTGACATCGGTGTAACGCCAGCAGCCATGTTGGCTGCTGGCATTACACTGATTGGCTGGCCAGAACCCGTGGTCGGGTGCTGTATAGCACCTGACCATCGAGTTCGGCTCAGTCTGAGCCAGGGAGAGCTGAGGATAGGAAGGGAAAGGCAGTGTAGGGAGGAAAAAAAAAAAATTGTGAAAAAAAAGAACCAAAAGTCCTTTTTAGGACTACTGTGTGTGGGGGCAGCAGGTTATTTTGTGTGGGGGGAAAAAAAAAAAAAAAAAAAAAAAAAAAATATTCTGTTTAGTGTGAAAAGTTGCAGATTAGAGCACATTCTGTTTAGTGTGCACAGTTGCAGATTAGAGCACATTCTGTTTAGTGTGCAAAGTTGCAGATTAGAGCACATTCTGTTTAGTGTGCAAAGTTGCAGATTAGAGCACATTCTGTTTAGTGTGCAAAGTTGCAGATTAGAGCACATTCTGTTAAGTCTTCAAACTAAAATATCAAAGTCACATATTCCATTCAGTGTGCGTCGCCGCAGTTTAGCAGCACATTCTGTGTACTGTGCAGAGTTGCAGAATAGGAAGAAATACTGTTAAGTCTTCAAACTAAAATATCAAAGTCACATATTCCATTCAGTGTGCTTCGCCGCAGTTTAGCAGCACATTCTGTGTACTGTGCAGAGTTGCTGAATAGGAAGAAATACTGTTAAGTTTTCAAACTCAAATATTAAAGTCACATATTCCATTCAGTGTGCTTCGCCGCAGTTTAGCAGCACATTCTGTGTACTGTGCAGAGTTGCAGAATAGTAAGAAATACTGTTAAGTTTTCAAACTCAAATATTAAAGTCACATATTCCATTCAGTGTGCTTCGCCGCAGTTTAGCAGCACATTCTGTGTACTGTGCAGAGTTGCAGAATAGGAAGAAATACTGTTAAGTTTTCAAACTCAAATATTAAAGTCACATATTCCATTCAGTGTGCTTCACCGCAGTTTAGCAGCACATTCTGTGTACTCTGCAGAGTTGCAGAATAGTAAGAAATAGTGTTAAGTTTTCAAACTCAAATATCAAAGTCACATATTCCATTCAGTGTGTATCACCGCCGTTTAGCAGCCTATTCTGTGTACTCTGCACAGTTGCAGAATAGTAAGAAATACTGTTAAGTTTTCAAACTCAAATATTAAAGTCACATATTCCATTCAGTGTGTATCACCGCCGTTTAGCAGCCTATTCTGTGTACTCTGCAGAGTTGCAGAATAGTAAGAAATAGTGTTAAGTTTTCAAACTCAAATATTAAAGGGATAGTAATACCTAAAATGTAAAAAAAAATATGTTGTAGGGTTTATCACCCTGAGTAAAACAAGAGTACTCCCACTGCTGAAAGATGTTTCATTCAAAAGTTATTAATTTTCAAAGTTGAATTTTTTAGGTGCAATATCACAGTGGCCTGAAATTGTAGAGTGGCGCTGTTGCTACACGATCCTATAGACAGCTCTGGTCTCAGGACCATAAATCTCCATAGGATGGTGTAGCAACAGCGCCACTGTAAAATTTCAGGCCACTGTGATATTGCACCTAAAAAATTCAACTTTGAAAATTAATAACTTTTGAATGAAACATCTTTCAGCAGTGGGAGTACTCTTGTTTTACTCAGGGGGATAAACCCTATAACATATTTTTTTTTACATTTTAGGTATTACTATCCCTTTAAAGTCACATATTCCATTCAGTGTGTATCACCGCCGTTTAGCAGCCTATTCTGTGTACTCTGCAGAGTTGCAGAATAGTAAGAAATAGTGTTAAGTTTTCAAACTCAAATATCAAAGTCACATATTCCATTCAGTGTGTTTCACCGCCGTTTAGCAGCCTATTCTGTGTACTCTGCACAGTTGCAGAATAATAAGAAATAGTGTTAAGTTTTCAAACTCAAATATTAAAGTCACATATTCCATTCAGTGTGTATCACCGCCGTTTAGCAGCCTATTCTGTGTACTCTGCACAGATGCAGAATAATAAGAAATACTGTTAAGTTTTCAAACTCAAATATCAAAGTCACATATTCCATTCAGTGTGTATCACCGCCGTTTAGCAGCCTATTCTGTGTACTCTGCAGAGTTGCAGAATAGTAAGAAATACTGTTAAGTTTTCAAACTCAAATATTAAAGTCACATATTCCATTCAGTGTGTTTCACCGCCGTTTAGCAGCCTATTCTGTGTACTCTGCACAGCTGCAGAATAATAAGAAATACTGTTAAGTTTTCAAACTCAAATATTAAAGTCACATATTCCATTCAGTGTGTATCACCGCCGTTTAGCAGCCTATTCTGTGTACTCTGCAGAGTTGCAGAATAGTAAGAAATAGTGTTAAGTTTTCAAACTCAAATATTAAAGTCACATATTCCATTCAGTGTGTATCACCGCCGTTTAGCAGCCTATTCTGTGTACTCTGCAGAGTTGCAGAATAATAAGAAATACTGTTAAGTTTTCAAACTCAAATATTAAAGTCACATATTCCATTCAGTGTGTATCACCGCCGTTTAGCAGCCTATTCTGTGTACTCTGCAGAGTTGCAGAATAGTAAGAAATAGTGTTAAGTTTTCAAACTCAGATATTAAAGTCACATATTCCATTCAGTGTGTATCACCGCCGTTTAGCAGCCTATTCTGTGTACTCTGCAGAGTTGCAGAATAGTAAGAAATAGTGTTAAGTTTTCAAACTCAAATATTAAAGTCACATATTCCATTCAGTGTGTATCACCGCCGTTTAGCAGCCTATTCTGTGTACTCTACAGAGTTGCAGAATAGTAAGAAATACTGTTAAGTTTTCAAACTCAAATATTAAAGTCACATATTCCATTCAGTGTGCTTCGCCGCAGTTTAGCAGCACATTCTGTGTACTCTGCAGAGTTGCAGAATAGTAAGAAATAGTGTTAAGTTTTCAAACTCAAATATCAAAGTCACATATTCCATTCAGTGTGTTTCACCGCCGTTTAGCAGCCTATTCTGTGTACTCTGCACAGTTGCAGAATAATAAGAAATAGTGTTAAGTTTTCAAACTCAAATATTAAAGTCACATATTCCATTCAGTGTGTATCACCGCCGTTTAGCAGCCTATTCTGTGTACTCTGCACAGTTGCAGAATAATAAGAAATACTGTTAAGTTTTCAAACTCAAATATCAAAGTCACATATTCCATTCAGTGTGTATCACCGCCGTTTAGCAGCCTATTCTGTGTACTCTGAACAGTTGCAGAATAGTAAGAAATACTGTTAAGTTTTCAAACTCAAATATTAAAGTCACATATTCCATTCAGTGTGTATCACCGCCGTTTAGCAGCCTATTCTGTGTACTCTGCAGAGTTGCAGAATAGTAAGAAATACTGTTAAGTTTTCAAACTCAAATATTAAAGTCACATATTCCATTCAGTGTGCTTCGCCGCAGTTTAGCAGCACATTCTGTGTACTCTGCAGAGTTGCAGAATAGTAAGAAATAGTGTTAAGTTTTCAAACTCAAATATCAAAGTCACATATTCCATTCAGTGTGTATCACCGCCGTTTAGCAGCCTATTCTGTGTACTCTGCAGAGTTGCAGAATAGTAAGAAATACTGTTAAGTTTTCAAACTCAAATATTAAAGTCACATATTCCATTCAGTGTGTATCACCGCCGTTTAGCAGCCTATTCTGTGTACTCTGCAGAGTTGCAGAATAGTAAGAAATACTGTTAAGTTTTCAAACTCAAATATTAAAGTCACATATTCCATTCAGTGTGTTTCACCGCCGTTTAGCAGCCTATTCTGTGTACTCTGCACAGTTGCAGAATAATAAGAAATAGTGTTAAGTTTTCAAACTCAAATATTAAAGTCACATATTCCATTCAGTGTGTATCACCGCCGTTTAGCAGCCTATTCTGTGTACTCTGCACAGTTGCAGAATAATAAGAAATACTGTTAAGTTTTCAAACTCAAATATTAAAGTCACATATTCCATTCAGTGTGTTTCACCGCCGTTTAGCAGCCTATTCTGTGTACTCTGCAGAGTTGCAGAATAGTAAGAAATACTGTTAAGTTTTCAAACTCAAATATTAAAGTCACATATTCTGTGTAAGATGAAGAAGGCGGGTAAAAAGGGACGGGGAAGTGGACGTGATCCTGAAAGTTCAGGGCGCGGGTCAGGACGCGGAGAAACTGTGCCTGGTGCCAGAGCACAAGAAAGAAAGACATCCACCATACCTAGCTTCATGTCTAATTTTACAGGGCGTCGCAGGACATCACTCTCGAGGTCCGACCACTGCGAACAGGTGGTCGGTTGGATGACAGCTGATACTGCTTCCAGCCGGTTAAGCACCACCCTGTCTTCCACCAAGTCCACTCTCAGTAGCCAAGAGTCTGGTCAACATAATCCTCACTCTGATCATCCTTCCTCCCACCATACACGGTCTGGTCAAAGAAGTGATCCCACACTGGGATATAGTGAGGAGCTCGTCTCATCACCAATCCTTCATTTGACCCTCTCTCCAAGCACGCTTGCAGAGGAACATGACATCTTGTGCCCTGATTCACAACCTCTAGAGGCTACCCAATCACAAGAAGATGACAGATGTGAACGGCATTTAAGGTCAAAGGAAGTAGTGGATGATGATGATGATGATGAGACACAGTTGCCATTAAATCAACCACTATTTCCGTCTCAAGACCTTGTTGAGGAGAATGTTATACAGTTGTCAATGACTGAGTATGTGGTGGGATCAAGACTTGAGGAGGATGATCAGAGTGAGGAAGTGGAGGAGGACTTGGTGGACGATGAGGTGACTGACCCCACCTGGGAAGGTGTAGAGCCGAGCGATGTCAGCAGTCCTGAGGGTGAGCCATCTGCAGCACCGCAACAGGCTGGAAGAGGCAGTGGTGTGGCTACAGAAAGAAGGCGGACCGCACCAAACCGGCCCGCAAATGTTCCACGGAGCACCCCCTTGCGTAAATCTACCTTGCCAAGGGGTAGGTGTTCCGCGGTATGGCGTTTTTTTAAGGAAAGTGCGGACGACAAAAGAATTGTAGTTTGCAACCTGTGCCACACCAGAATGAGCCGAGGCATGAACACTAGAAACCTCACCACCACCAGCATGATCCGACACATGGCATCCAAGCACCGTAGTAAGTGGGAGGAACGCCTGGATCGCCCATCTGTGTCTGCAGGCCACACCACTGCCTCCTCTTCCCCTGTTTTCGGTGCCGGCCAATCGCCTGTCGAAGGCGCAGGCCCGCATACCTCCCGCCCTGCACCTGTACCATCTGAAGCACCATCAGCGACCACATCCACTTCCCTGTCCCAGCACAGCGTCCAAATGTCGTTACCCCAGGCATTTGAGCGCAAGAGAAAATACCCAGCCACCCACCCACAGGCCATAGCACTAACCTCACACCTTTCCAAATTACTGGCCATCGAAATGCTGCCATTTAGGCTTGTGGACACTGAGTCCTTCCGCAGCCTGATGGCAGCAGCTGTCCCTCGGTACGCGGTCCCCAGCCGCCACTACTTTTCTCGGTGTGCCATCCCCGCATTACACCACCATGTGTCCCGTAACATCACCCGTGCCCTGACCAACGCAGTTACTGGGAAGGTCCACTTAACGACTGACACATGGACAAGTGCTTGTGGCCAGGGACGCTACATTTCCCTGACGGCACACTGGGTGAATGTCGTGGAGGCTGGGAGCGACTCGGACCCTGGGATGGCACGGGTGCTACCCACGCCGAGGATTGCGGGCCCTACCTCCATCAGGGTTTCCACCAGCACCTACGTTATTGGCTCCTCCTCCTCCGTTTCCACCTCCGAATTCTCTACACGCAGCGCCACTCCCCCATCAGCCAGTAGCTGGAAGCAGTGTAGCACTGCAGTGGGGAAGCGTCAACAGGCCGTGCTGAAGCTGATCTGCCTTGGGGACAAACAGCACACGGCCTCAGAGCTGTTGCAGGGGATTAGTCACCAGACCGAGCAGTGGCTCTCGCCACTCAACCTGCAACCAGGCATGGTTGTGTGTGATAATGGGCGTAACTTGGTGGCGGCTTTGGAGCTCGGCAAGCTCACACACGTACCATGCCTAGCGCATGTATTTAATTTAGTGGTGCAGCGATTTCTAAAAACCTACCCCAATGTGCATGATCTCTTGACCAAGGTGCGCCGCGTGTGTGCACATTTCCGTAAGTCATCTACAGCTTCGGCCGGCCTGTTGAAGCTGCAGCAGCGCTTACAATTGCCAGCTCACCGGCTGCTGTGTGACGTGAGCACGCGCTGGAACTCCACCTTCCACATGTTGGCCCGGCTTTGTGAGCAGCAGAGGGCAGTAGTGGAGTACCAGCTGTTACACGGTCGTCGCCTCTCCGTTCAACTTCCTGTAATCAGAAGTGAGGAGTGGGAATGGATGTCAGACCTCTGCGAGGTTTTACGCAATTTTGAGGAATCGACACAGATGGTGAGCGGCGATAACGCTATTATCAGTGTAACCATCCCACTTCTGTGTCTACTGAAACGCTCGCTGCTCACAATTAAAACCGACGCTTTGCATGTGGAAGAGGTGGAAATGGGGGAGGAAGAGCTTACACAAGGTGATAGCCAGAGCACCCTCACTTCGTCTTCTCAGCGACAATTGGAGGAGGCGGAGGAGGAGGAGGAGGAGGAGGAGGAGGAGGAAGACACGGTTGCCTCCGCTACAGAGGGTAGCCATGGAACTTTAGTTCCATCTCTTCAGCGTGGGTGGGCAGAAGAGGAGGAAGAGGATGAGGAGATTGAGAGTCATCCTCCTGGTGAGGACAGCGAAATCTTGACTGTTGGTACTCTGGCACACATGGCTGACTTTATGTTAGGCTGCCTTTCCCGTGACCCACGCGTTATACGCATTTTAAACAACACGGATTACTGGGTGTTCACCCTTCTGGACCCCCGCTACAAAGAGAATTTCTCATCTCTCATTCCTCCGGTGGAGAGGACAAGCAAAATGGTGCAATACCAGAAGGTTCTTGTCGAAAAATTGCTCCAAAATTTTCCATCTGACAACGCTGGCGGCAGAGTACGTGCTACCTTGGCCAACCGAGAAGGGGAGAAAAGGGGAGCACACAGCAGTTCCGAGAAAGGCAGGGCAACACTCTCCAAGGCGTGGGACACCTTCATGACACCCCGCCAGCACCCTCACCCTGATGCGCAGCCTAGTGTCACAAGGAGGGAAAAGTTTTGGAAGATCGTGAAGGAGTACGTAGCAGACCGTGTCAGCGTCCTCAATGATCCCTCTGTGCCTTACAACTACTGGGTGTCCAAGCTGGACACGTGGTATGAACTGGCACTCTACGCCTTGGAGGTGCTGGCCTGCCCTGCCGCCAGCGTTCTGTCTGAGCGGGTATTTAGTGCTGCTGGTGGCATCATAACAGATAAGCGTATCCGCCTTTCCACCGAAAATGCTGATAGGTTGACACTTATAAAAATGAACAAGGCCTGGATTTCCCCTGACTTCTCCACTCCACTGGAGGAAAGCCCCGGGGGAACATAAACTCACTTTATATATGTTATTTACAATGATGGGAATACTCTGTATTCCCATTCACCCCTTCCACCCAAGAAACGGGTATATGGTTGACTCTTAATCTTCTCATCCTCCTCCTCCTCTTCCATATGCCCTGTACTATAATTTTTATATAGGGCCAGCTCACCAGCGGGCCCTGTGATATAATTTTTATATAGGGCCAGCTCACCAGCGGGCCCTGTGATATAATTTTTATATAGGGTCAGCTCACCAGCGGGCCCTGTTTGCCAATTTTTATATAGGTCAGCTCACCAGCGGGCCTTCTCATATAATGTTTTATTGGGTCAGCTCTCTAACGGGCCCTCTCATATAATGTTTTATAGCGTCAGCTCACTAGCGGGCCTTCGCATATAATGTTTAGGATGGTCAGCTCTGCAGCAGACCCTCACCCATAATGTTTTAGATGGTCAGCTCAGCGCACGTTTCCCTCTTAATCATGGCCTCAGTTCAATAAAATCAAGGAAATTTTTGGGAGAATTTGCCTCTGTGCACGTTTCCCTCTTAATCATGGCCTCAGTTCTGAAAATCAAGGAAATTTTTCGGAGAATTTGCCTCTGTGCACGTTTCCCTCTTAATCATGTCCTCAGTTCTGAAAATCAAGGAAATTTTTGGGAGAATTTGCCTCTGCGCACGTTTCCCTCTTAATCATGGCCTCACTTCCGAAAATCAAGGAAATTTTTGGGATAATTTGCAGATGATATACAAGTAAATATACAGCAAATATTGTTTGGTAACAATTTTTCGCCTAAAGTCATTTTTATTTTCCTTTTTGTGTGTTTTACGGTCAGTCTGTAAAAATGGCGTACTACGGGCGACAGATCGTTCCCAGCAGCGATGTTGGAGTCCAAGATGCATCCAGACATCCTCCCTATGCTGTCCCTGAACCATTTCTGTAGTGTTTCCATCTTTTTCTGCCCTTTTCCTATGGACCAGGCACCCTCCCCTCATCAGAGCAGGGGGTGCCTGGTGTAATGCTCGAGTCCTCCCATTGACTTCAATGGGGCTCGGGTGCTCGGCCGAGCACTCGAGCCTCAGGGGGTGCTCGGTCAGAGCACCCGAACACCCGAGCATTGGGGTGCTCGCTCATCACTAATCTCTACCCATTGCACACTGTGTGGTGCACTGACCACACATGCCAGTGTGTTGGAGGAGAATCGCAATGAGCGCGTCAAGCGGCATTGGAGGATATTCCATCCTGTAGAATATGCTAAGATGGCGGCAGGGAGGGTTCATCAGTACTATTAAACTGTCAGCAAGTTGTCATGTGCGGGTCTAGAAAAGCGGTACAGTGACAGTGGCAGTACTTGGTTCCTGGTGTCATGTTGTTTGGATACAGTTGTGCCGCCGGATGTTATTTACCACACACACACACTGTGCACATTGCAGTTGCTGATGAGACCTGCTGTTCCTGTGTAACGGTTTGTTTGACACACAGACACAGTGGATTAGGATAAAACACAGTTTTATTGAAAAAACAATAATACAATAGCCCTCACAGGTCCTGTAGTATCTTATCAGAATAATACAGACACAAGACAGGTTACATATACATATTCCTACACAGGTCCAGTATAACCATAGAGTCCATAACAAAATATACTGACACAGGTCAGGCAGAATATGAAGGATTGCCAGGGTATCTGTACTGCATGGGTTAATGGCCTTCAGCGAGTGTAAACAGTTCCATGTGAAGAGAGGTCTGTGAAGGAGCTCACTTCATAGAGAGCTTAAGGATGAGTAACGCCCAGTAATAGGTTAGCAGACAAACGTGAACTGCCAGAGCAGTATCAGGGACTGAGCAACATAGAACACTGCCGTAGCATTAACGGGGTCCAGGCAACTAGTATTCTGCCATAGCAGTAAACGGAGATAGGCCACTTGCACACTGCCGTAGCAGTAGACGGAGACTAGGCCACTAGCACTCTGCAGGAACAGTAATGGAGACAAGGCCACTTGCACTCTGCAGAAGCAGTAACGGAGACACACAACTGAGCACTGCCATGACAGGAATGGACTGAGCAACTGAGCAACTCGCCCTGAGGTCACCAAGGCGACACAGAGGCAGCCAGAGCAGGAACGTCATCCAAGCCGGGGCGAATCACGGAGCAGGAACGTCAGCCAAGTTGGGTCGGTACACGGAGCAGAAACTTCAGCCATGCCGGGTCGGTACACTGAGCAGGAACGTCAGCCAAGCCTGGTCGGTGCACAGGAGCAGGAGAAGAAGAATGGTCAGGCGGTTCGCAGTGACGTAACTATGGGGGTCGCACCAGCGACCGGGCCTGTGTTGCAAGAGGAAGCACGGGCACCGTGATATCCTGCTCTCAAGGGAAAAAATATATTCTTATAACAACACACCTATGATGATTTTGGAGGAGGGGTAGGTGGAGAAGATTTAATGGCCAGCTTGTTCTTTTCTCCACATATACTGAGGGCTATTTATTCTGCTGCTACTACTTGAGGTGCATCACTGGAGCCAGTCATGGCAAGTGGAACCTTCATCATCCATCTTCCATGTTACTGCTATTGTTGCTCTCTTTCCCTTGCAGCTGGCACTAGGCCAATATGGTATTTTTTTCTCTCAGGGCTTGTGCTTTGAAAAACAAAAAATAAATACATTTAAAAAAGCATAGTCCTACAAAAAAATAAACAGTTTTTTGGGGGTTTGTTTCTAACAAGCCTAAGTCCTACAAATCAATGTTTCCTTAGGGCTTGTGCCAAACAAGCTTAAGTCCTAAAAATCAATTTTTCTTCAGGGTTTGGGCCTCTAATAAGTCTAAGTCCTACAAAGGCCTCTAACAACAAATCAAAGAAATCATCTTCTACACAGTACTCTATCAAGTCAAGTACCAGTCCACCCCAGTGGCAGCTTATGTCAGGGGGTTCCTGCCTCTATCACTTCACATACAAGTTTCTTTTTTTTTTAATTAACTGCCCCTCAATAGCAGTCAAGAAACCCCTCCCTGTTCAAATGATTCATTCATTCACCAACACAGTCACCCTCTTCGGACCCCTTTATACCATGTTTTATGGTTTCTATTTTATTTAGGATTTCTTTTTTATTAACTGCCCCCCAATCCCAGTAAACAACCCCCCAAAAGTCATCCCCTGTTCAACTGATTCTTTCCCCACACCCCACCAACACAGGCACCCTCATGCCCCTTCTATACTATGCCTTTGGGAAATAAAATAATATTTGCTATGTGTTGTGTGTAAATTCTATGTTCCCATTGATTTTAATGGAATGAACTAGGCTAAAAAAAAGCAAGAAAAAGCAGAAAATCAGCACTTTTTGATGGAAATTTTTCACCAAGCGGAAAGTGCCATTTTTCGCAGATTTCATTTTGAGGGGGAAATTTTCGCCCATCCCTAACAGCAAACTCTGATGCATCCTCCTCTGCAGCAGGAGCAGTAGGTGTTATTTCAAAGGAACAAACTCTTGGCACACACTCTGACACAATCACAACTTCAATTATGTGCCCCAGAGGAGTGTTTATGCTGCTGCTAGTTGTGGCACATCTGACATGTCGATTATGTGTTTCTCAGTCAGACCAGCGGTTGGGCTTCTGCTGGAATCTCAGGGAAGAGGTGCTTAGGCGAGAGCCTGCTTGCATGCTCTACTAGATATAGCTTCAATTGTATGTCTACTGGGTGTCACAGATGCTTCACTTTTAACAGCAGCAGAGGCACTCATCATAGCTAGGATTGTGGATGTTAATAACCTGTACTGTTGCTGCTGTTTACTCAACACTAGTAGTATGTTGCTGAGTAGAACTTGGACTTCAAAGCAGTGACAATGTTGATGATGACTGACAAAATGTCTGTGCATTCTTGGCTTGTCCAGGGTCAGTCTTTCCAACAGTTTTCACATCATCATCAGTCATTAGGTTATCCTCAGCATCATTCGCCACTTTTTCCCCAGTACTTTTATATTCCTATAAATTTTTTATAGGTTTAAAATAGTTTCTTTTTACTATTCCCCTTTGAGGAATGTTCACAACGTTCGCTACTACTTTCAGGAGAGATTTTGTTGTACTTGTTTGTCTCATGTCATATACAGCAGTTGGTTGAGATGCTACACCTTCTTCCACTATGCCATCAACACTAGAATCTGACTCGCTGTTCTCTTAATATTACTGATGCTGCTTGTGAAACGTTTTGTGGGACTTTTACCCCTTGAGTGCCAGAGGGGTATGCAACGCATTGCAGAGCAATGCGTTGCGTACCTCTCTGGCA